>JANHFT010002778.1:0-16132 GCA_032467955.1 Pseudoxenodon macrops | reverse complement strand
ATGCACCAAAGACAAATTCCTTGTGTGTCCAATCACACTTGGCCAATAAAGAATTCTATTCTATTCTATCTATTCTAGTACCAGTATTCCTTCACTGGGTTTGGATTTTAAGCTTTTCTTTGCTATTATGATGTACCCATTCTAAACTTCTTCTTGACTTCAGTGTGAGCTTGAAGGATGCCCGGGTATTTGTAATGATTATCTTCATCTAGATTCTTGATGTTATTTCTAAAGGGCATCTTTATTCCTTCAATTTCACTATTTTTTCCCGTTAGGGGGGAGAGTGCCATCCTTGTCCAGTCCAAACTCCATTGTAATATCTTGGCTGTATATATGGACAACGCGAAACAGCTATTCTGTTTCAGATGTTGTTTTTTCTTATAGCATCAGATTGTCCATGTAAAGGACAATAGATAGATGAGCTATTATTATTTTATTCTACCTTTTTTTTTATAAATAACACAAGGTGGAAAACACACCTATTATTCATACTTTCTATTTTACTTACAATAATAACCCTGTGAGGTGGGCTAGCCTAAAAGAGAGTGATGGCCTAAAGTCATCTAGCCAGCTCTCATGCCTAAGAACTCATAATCACATTTCTGCAAGCAAGGCAGATATTATAATATTGAGCTGTGGGCACTGCCATTTTGAATTTTGCTTCTACGCATACGCATAAGCTAATTTTTACGTATTCGCATGCTCAAAAGCTATTTTTTTATTGCTGCGTGTGCACATGTGCGCATGCGTGAGCCACAACCCTGAGCGAACCAGCAGCAAAACGATTTACAACACACCCCTGGGAACAACCCACAGAAATATAACAAGAATAGCAATAGCACTTAGACTTATACAAGAAAAAATATTCTCTAGCAATTTCAATATGTCTGAGAAATGAAACAATCTTTGTAGAATTTCTGAGCCACAAGTCCCTTGTGAAAAATGAATTTCTTTTCTGTCTTGAAGATTCTGAGCAAACCCCATGAATATTGAGGTTCAGGATCAGGAATCTAAGCATATCAACAGCTGCCTGCCACCACTTTTTGATATTACATTTAATCCATTAAAACACACAAGAAGAAAGAGAAATGTTTCTTTCCTGAAGCATAAGAAGGAAATCAATATGTTGTGATTTTCTCCTCCATTAACTCTTTGTGACTAAACTCATTCTGTGAACCAGAGAGAACCTTGGATTATAGCAGGAAACACAATAACAACAGGCTGATCCTCAGACTGGTAAATGTAGAAACGGGCCAATCTAGGTAATAAAGAAGCAGACACCGGCTCACTGCCTGCCTTCTTTATCTTGTCTGGCTTATTTCCCCAACCATAAGAATGGGAACAATCAACTCTTATTCTAACAGAGTATCAGTCTCATTTGAATAGCAATATATGAATGAGAAATTCAACAGGCTCCAGCGTTTTTCCGCATGAAGCTGTGGCATACAGAAGCCAGCTCCAGGATTATATGAACATACACTGCTTCCATTTACTCAAACATGAGGGATTTCCAACCCCACCCCACCCCATTCTTCTACTCTCACAGTGGCAGCCTGGACTTGAGGTATAGGTGGGCATTGGCAAGGCTTGTAAATTTGTGACCTGCCAAACTAAAAGAATCCTCCAAAAAGATTTTGTGCTAGGAACTCAAGATAAGAAATGTCCAAATACCTGCAAGTCTGTAATGTACCTATGTAAATTTAACAAATTCATAAAATAAATTGAATGCAATAGTTGTCAGAAGTGAGACAGAAGCTAATGGGCAAGAACCAAATCTTAATCCAGAAGTTGTGTTTAGGTTAAATTCCAAGCCTAGCTGGAAGCTTTCTTATTTGCTTTCCTGTCTGAGAACAGGTGGCCAACACGCACCGATTTGGCAAATTCAGAACCATGTCCTAATGATTTTTCCAGCTGCAGTTCTCAAAGCTCACCAAGCTAGCCAGTTTCCCTATTCTATTTGCATCAGTTTTTAAGACGACGTAGGTCTCACAAATCATCTTGTAGTGATATCCTAAAGATTTTTTTATCCCTCCCGTTCAAAAATCATATGTTTGAGTATGCAGAAACACTGAAAAGTTAACAGAAGTAGTTTATGTGCAAACAATACATAATATTAACATAACCCAATAAAAGAAATCAAGTTAAGAAAAATAAAAATGACCAAAGGTTAATTAAAGATATCAAGCTTGAGGAATTTAAGCTGATCTAACCTAACAGCTCTTTCCACTGTGCCTATGATGGAAAGTACCAGGCATTAATCCAATAATATCAAATACCAGTCAGCTTCATTTTCCTTAAACTTTGCCCAAAACGTAGTATCACAAGAACACCATGAAAGCAAAAAAAACAGGCCTGGAGTTTCTCATGGCAGGATAGATCTCATCTTATGCCTAGAGGTGCATCATTTCACTCAATGCTTACAAATTCCGGAAACCCGCTGAAAAGCTGAAGAACAAAATAAATTCATGGCTCTGTAAAATATAAATTTCCAATCATTCCCAGATTACAAATTGACTATCATGAAGGAAAGACAATATTAACTAAATTATGATGTTATGTTGCTTAATGGAGGGGACGCTCTTAAATTTTTACCACAAATATTCTACATATCTTCTCTTTCAGTGATTCAATTACCGAAAGAACAATAGATTACCCCTACACAGAAATCCAAAATAATTGTGCCACTGGAAGTATAGAGTTATCTCTACAATTACCAACACATTTAATCAAGTTATCTTTCGTCATCTATTTTTCCTTTTTCTGTTCAAGCTTTTTTTTTAAATCACATTTTAGATGCTCATTTTTTAATTGGGTAGAATTATTTCTTCATCTCATTCAGCTTACTAGCACTTTTGGATTCAACTGAATAATTTAATCTCTTGCATATTATCTTCAGACTTGATTCATCATCATTTTAGCCATTGTCTATTCACTACAGGATGAAGGTCTCTTTGGCATGTTTCCAACCAATACAGTCCTAAGCTTTCTTTTACTAGTTGGGCCCGCAATACTTGCTGATGTTATTGATCCATCTTGTTTTAGGTCTCTTTCATTGACACTTTTTATCAAGGGGGATCCATTCTATGACTTCCTTGGTCCACTTGCCATCAGTTCTGCTTGCTATGTGACAACCTATTTCCATTTCAATTCTTTTACTCTCTTGATGATATTGTATACTTTTGTGTGTTCTCTAATGCTTTCACTTGTCGACTTGATTATGAAATAGAAATAGGGGATTACTTGTACTTGAAAACAAGTGTGGTGTATGCAATTGATTAGTCTCTTAGAATCTGACTAATTCATCTGGCTTCAGACATGTCTGTGAAAATATATATTAGTTGAACATGCTGAATAATTTATTTCTTTACCCAACTCCAAATCAACTCTGGATTGCTCAGAGTATAGTAAACAATACATTGCATAATATCCAACATCCAACAAAGAGATCCATAATATATAACAAAACAAGTGGGATTTGATTTCTCTGAATTTATTTGAAAACTGGATTTATAAGGCCACAAAACTCAAACAATGTGACTCTGGGTGGTGGAGTCTCATTGTTCTCTATAAAAATGTAAAGAAAAATACATCCAACAAGTCGGTCCATTCATTTTAACTCAAGACCTGGGATTCAGGTTTTCAAAGATTTATGGAACACCAACAGTGTGAATTTCAGGAGGGGGGATCCCATTCAAGAGAACAATTGCAACATACTTCTTGAACCTAGAAAATGGCACAGTTTAATTGAAGGAATCAAGCAAGCTCTAACTCTGTGGGCATGACAGCAGAAACCATGGGTGATAGACAGTGCTTCAGATAACCTGGCCCTAAATCGCACAGAATAAATGAGAAAATAAGTCAGTAAATAAATACTGTTTAACATATCCATTTAAACATTGGGGAAAATATACATAGAGTTGGGCTAAAAGAGCAGTCAATATGCAGATAATACGCACCTCATGTTGTCATGTACTAAACCTAGGAAAGCAGTAAAAATCTTCAACAGGCATCTGGATTTTTGAGGTTGGATAAGCTAAGATAGGCTTTTTCAACAAGAAGTTACTGTTATGTAGTTATGTAGCTAAAATAGTTGTGTGCAAAAACTTAACTTTTGTGATCAGATGGCTTACTTATTTGTCACATTAAGCTAACAAAAATAGATAATGCGACTAAAAATAACAAAAAGAAAAGACAAAAGAAAAGACAAGAATGTATAAATAAACTATATACCTGTAATTAAAAGTGCACAAGTAAAACAGCTGCTTGAATTATGTTCACAGGCAGGCTGCCTTCTATTTTGTTATTTTAAATATTGATGTCATTCTTTGTTTTTTTTTTCAGTAATCATTTGGTGCATCACCTTGGGGAAATATTTACTTTTTTGAAGGTGACTTAAGAGACATCATCAAATCAAATTTACAGAACAAGTGTTATTTATTTTGTCCAGAGCACATATTCCCTTTGCCTATCAGCCATTCATCTTGAAATGAAAGCACAGTAACTGACTTGGGAGTTTTATACATCAAAGTATGAGCTAAAACTTTCCCTACGCACACATGTGTGCTCATATACGTGCATGCGCGCACGCACACACACACACACACACTTTTAATCTCTTCTTTGGTAGGGGAAAGAAGATAGAAGTTTTTTGAGGGGGAAGGGATGAAAGGATATGGTTCTTCCTTTTTCAGCTGCTTAGGCCAAAAGTGGACAATTAATTGATACCTTAGAGCTCTATTTCATTTTGGGGGAGAAGGCTCAAAATCGGGGGCAGAAGGTGATACTCTTATGTATATGGATGGGAATTATATTTTTATGGTTTTCATGATTTGGGATCTATTTTTCCCAACTTTCTGGATGTTCGTTGTTTTAGATGACCAATGAGATTATTTGTGATAATCCTATTTTTGGGTCACCACCCATGGGCGGTGCTGGTACAGTCAGGGCACAATCTAAAAGATGATACTCAAATCCTTATCTCCGTTTTATGTACAGAGAAGGGGTATACTGCTTCTGCCATCTTGCAGATATGGATCCTACACATTAATGTGCCTTGCACAATTTATAGATATTTCTGATGAAATAACCTTCTAACTGAGAAATTCTGAAAATTGAATTACATCTAAAAAGTGATGGGCTAAGAATGGCCAAACTCATTCTCTCTTATAACACCTATTAATGAGTCCACATATATATGGTGTAAGGGTGGCATGGTGTCTCAGCAGTTAAGATGCTGAGTTTGTTGTCTGGAAAGACCAGCAGCCAAGGATTGAGACTTGTGCACCACACGATACAGTGAGCATCTGTCCTTGCCCCATCTCCTGACAACCTAACAGTTCAAAAACATGGAAATGTGAGTAGATAAATAGGTACCACTTTGGTGAGAAGATAACAGCACTCCGTGACATCATGCTGGCCACATGACTGCAAAAATTACTTTGGATAGCCCCCTACAATCAGCAACAACTAGTGGAGTAAAATCTGCAGAGGCTCCTTATGTATATGGTGCAGTCGCCTCTCCACAATTTTCAGTATGATCACAATTCTGAAATGATTTGATAAACTGAACACATTGCATTGGGCCAATATTATTATTACACTTGGGACAAAGGATGTATGTTTCCTTTTCCGTATCAATTCTTAACATGTAAAGTAACTAATATGATAATATGAATCAGCATTGAAAACTAGACATCAGGCTCCCCTTAGCATATCAGAGGAGGTTCCAACTCATCTAGCACTCATAATATCATCTTCCAACACTTGTTGCTCTTTCCCTTCATAGCATTGGTAACCTCACCCTTTTAATGGCAAAACTGGCTCTGTCATTAGACATAAGAAACACCACAGCTAAAAGGTAAATTTTTCAATGTTGCCATTGCTGGCTCTTGGTTTATACATTTTCATTCTTACTAAAAAAATAAACAAACTTCAGCAAACAAGCCATAGTTTATTTATTCTCTCAAATACCGAAGTTTTTACTGTAGCACAGCATATATATTACAGGCCACAATCCAAAGTACTACTTTACTAAGCCTAAGGAGTTGTTTCTTTTTTCTTTGAATAAGTTAGTTACTCCAATCAGAAAATTGCTTTTAAATTTCTATATGGGCTTTGCCATTAATGGTTTCTGATTTAAACGAATATGCTGAAAATAAACTTAGTTGTAATGCAGATCTGATTGTGTTCTTTTTCTTCTTTAATTTGTTTGTTTTCTATGGTTCTTGCTTACATTTATCTGGATCAAAGCAGTGTGATTATATCCATAAGCATATTTATATTAAGCTTTCAAAGTGCAGAACAAAATCATAGTGACCTTATGCAGACCTCAGATTTATTACATTTCTTTCTCTTTGAAATCCTTTGTTGAGGGGATTTAAATTTAAGCCCTACATATTTATCTCGTTTATCCATATATGTGACATTGACAAGTGATGTCGTCTTGCAACTATGCTATCAAATAAGAAGTTTATTTGTCCAGATTTAATTTGAATTGGTCAGTTTCAAAAGGCCTTGCACATGTTGAAAGTTTAAAAAGTTGTTTGTTAAGTACTGCAATTAAAATTCATTTAAAAATCCTATTATGTTTGGTCACAGAAGACTGCATTTAATATACTTAAAGATGCAGTACTCCTTAGCTGCAACATATTTATGGCCAATTGCTAAAAGGTTTATAAAACAAAGCAATATATTCAGAATGTCAAGCAGCTCTCAAACCAGTCTATCTGGGTTGTGATTTGATGTAAAATAATTTATCATAATGAAGATAGCTGAACAAGTACATTTGTCCTTTCGTGCTGCATTTTATGGCCAAAAAAAAGTGGGAATCCCATAACCTGGCCATTGTTTATAAATCAACTATCTCCAATCTAGCCAGGTGGTTGGAAGAATTCATTTTTTAAAAAAAGAGTTGCAATCTGAATGAAAAGTGGTGGGAGGGGGGAAAGTGGGAAAAGAATGTCAGCAATCAAGAGGTTCTCCACATTTGTTGAATATAAAATGAGGCTCGAAACTGATTGATTTGGGACTGGGAATTGGTGCAGAGGATGGCACTTGAAAACCTTTAGAAAACTGATGATGAGCCTAACTCCAAAAGACTGGATAAGAATTCAAAGTTGGATGCTTATCTGCAGTGCATTCACTCTTATCTGTTGGCTTGCCAATTGAACCTGAAGACTTGCAGGATCAAATTGCCTCCAGAGATTTCCAGAGATGATTTGTGTAGAATAGACTGGGGGGGAGGGGGAGACTATGAAATAGAGAGAGTTCAGGCTCAGGTGTCATTTCAAATAAACATGCTAAGAACTTTTCAATAGATAAGAAAAGAGAAACTCTGTCAGAATGATATTAAGATTAAGGTTGACTTACTTGAGCATGGAGAATACAGACCTCCAGCATTGCATCCCGTGCATTCATCTGCTGACACCCAGATTTCACCTTAAAAATAAATAAATAAAACAAGTTTCATTAAACTTTTGAATTTAAAATTTAGCATGTGGAGCAAAACGTCACAATAGGGAGCTGTGCAAAGGCTACAACCACCACAGCAATGTAATTGGGGAGTAATTTTCAATCATCTGTAAGAAATTTAAATATAACGTCTATTTGTAAGTTTCAGTAAGATTCAAGAAAACAGCTAAAAAACAAAACCTCTAAAATTCAACTTTTTGCAAATTGTTACTTGCAATACTCATTGATAGCTATTGAAGCACTTTAGAACCATTTTGTTTATGTTGCTAGTTAACTATACAGCAGGCAATAATCAGAATGAAACAGTGGCCAGAGTAGACAAATGCTGGTAAGTGGAGCAATTGCCCTCAAGCCTAAACTATTTGAGAGGAAAAACATAAGGAGATAGGAAGCAGATAGGGAGGACCAGGCCACAAACTCTTATATGGTAAATGTTTCACAAGTATATGCAATACTATGCTGGATAATATTTGGATATGTGACTACTACACTGAAGCTTAAAATTGAACAAATAAGGAGATAGGAAATGGCAATGCTAGGTGGAGATCAGAATTGTCTGTAACTTGCCCAGCACCTAAGGTAATGTAATGCTTTGTGTGAATGACCTTGGGACATTGGGGAAACAGATGCTCCCTAGAGAATGGTCAGATAAGAGGGAGCATAGCCCACAGTTGTATCGTGGATTGAGTAAGAGGCTCAAGAGGAACCATCTTTAATTATTGGACAACAAAAGAGACAGTAAGAGAATTGTACTTTCAGACTTGCAAGGTTCTGTTAATGCATGTACAATTAGTGTATTTGTTGGAGCACAGTAGCACATACGATTAGCAAGTCAACGTTCAAGATCCGAGTGCTGCTGCGATGGGGTGAGCTCCCATTGCTTACTCCAGTTCCTGCCTACAAGCAGTTTGAAAGTGAGCATTTGCAAGTATCACTTTGATGGGTACATTAACAGGAGCATGAAAGGAGCACCCAATCAGACTATCCCAGACAATGATAATATCACCAATTAATTCTTTGAACCCGGAAGCACCTCAGTGCTTCCGACATAAATGCGAGTGAGCGTAATTGGCTGGACTTCCTGTCTGGTTTACCTACTAAGGATGACATCAATCTTGTAAGTCTAAAAGTACAATTCTCCCACCATCACCAGAGTCATGTGAAATGGGCGGCCACATAAATTTGATAAATAAATAAATATTCTATGAAAAAGATAATACTGTCATAACATGCATAATCTCGAAAAACAACATTGTTCAACAGGACAAAGCTGTCAAATAGATTACAAGTTTTGTTTTATATTAATATTAAAGTGCCAAGCACCACACTGGATATGACAATGTATTTAGTTGCTATATCAAAACCTGCAAAGAATTAAATACAATGTGTTAGCAACAAGAATAGTGAGATAAAGATGATAATAGTGAGATAAAGCTTTACAACGTCACCTTGACCCACTACAAAAAAAGGTTCATATCATTTATAAGAGACCTTCACAGATTTACAAAACAGATTTAATTTTATCACTTACATCTTTCTTGTCTTCTTTTGCAAAATCTGTGATCTAATGAATTAAAATTTTGCACATGTCCTTCTGGACATACTACCCCTCCCTCCATGTGAAATATTAAGAGCAGTTGTTAGATTGTATGCTACAAACACACTGGAGCACCAATACAAGAATTTCCTTAGGCTGTACATTTTTGGCACAAAACGCAAATACTCCTCTTTTCTGTGGCATTTAAAACTAGGTACTTCCCACAGTGGAGTTCCTGTCTGCAAAGTTTTCCTCTCTTGTTGCTATTTGTCAGCCGAAATGTCATTTCATCTGAGATATATGCATTCTAATAAATCTCTTCATTTATAGCCCTGCCGGCATTTTAGCATGTTCAGCGTTACAGGTCACAAGTTGCTCTCAGCCTCCTAGACAAAGATCACTTATCGTCTGGCTTGACGCCATTGTTCATAAGGACCATTAAACAAATCAATTCTATTGATTGTTTGCAAAGAGTTAAGTTACTTTTGACATGTACTGAATTGGAAAAGGCTTGAATGGCAAATAATACAATCAAGAAAAGGTTTTGGCCCTCCTTGTATCTGATGACAGAAGAATTTTACTACTTTAGAAACAGGGCAAATACAATTGCACACAACTGTAATCACTTAGCTGTAATGGCTCCTGAAGTATCTGAGACAAGGCAAGAAAAAGACTCCCTTTGCACAATGTTAAGTAAAAAAAAGTTTTTAAGTACAACTAAAAATGGCTTTGGGGAGAATGGCTTAGTAGAAAACTAAGATTCTATAGAAGATTTAGCTTCTGAGTTTTGATGAAGCCAGCCAGCAAAAACAGAGAACTCAGCAAAACAGTACAGAAATAGGTAGAGGTAGTCCTTGATTTACAGAAGTTCATTTAGTGACTGTTCAAAGTTACAATGGCACGGGGGGGGGAAAGTGACTTATGACCATTTTCACATTTACACCTTTGCAGCATCCCCGTGGTCATGTCATTTTCACACAAGAGCTTGACAACAGGTTCATATTTATGACGATTGCAGTGTCCCAAGATCATGTGATCACCTTTTGTGACCTTCTGACAAGCAAAGTCAATGGGGAAGCCAGATTCACTTAACAATCATGTTACTAATTTAACAACTGCAGTGATTCACTTAACAAATGTGGCAAGAAAAGTCACAAAATGGGGCACAACTCACGTAACAAATTTCTCACTTAGCAACATAATTCTGGGCTCAATTGTGGTTGTAAGTCATGGACTACGTGTGTTATATTGGCCATAACAGGTTGTCCATTATGAGTAGTGGCTAGCAGCTATTTCTGGAGAGTTGGGATGGAGGACATCCATAACCTGAACACCTTCCACCTCTGGGAATAAGAACTCCACCCATATTTTCCTGCTTTGATATGAAAGTAGTGTTTTTCAGCTTTGGTTGGATCAAGCATTGGTGTGTTTTCCATGCTATTGTTTACTCTTTTTTTAGGCCAAGCATTCCAATTTGATTGGCTACTGTGCAAAGGTGGGACCAGTTCTCACCTCATTTTTCCTTGCTTTGTCTCACTAAGATTCTCTGCTTGAAACTCCATAAAAATGTGTTTTTTTAACTATTTTGTTTCTCTGAGGGGCTCTCTGAGCTTGCTTGTTTTCTTGCAGATGTTTCATTACCTGAACTAAGTAACATCATCAGTTCTAGAGCCACTAACACTAATGATAGTACCTAGTTTGGGTAATGAAATGTCTGCAAGAAACGCCTCCATCCCAAGGGTGCTTTTTCAAGAGGCAACTGGATTTCCTTGTTTTTCTTTGAAGACGTTTCACTTCTCATCCAAGCGAAACGTCTTCAAAGAATAACAAAAAAAGTCCAGTTGCCTCTTGAAAAAGCACCTTTGGGATAACCATGACCTGGATTACTGAGAATCTCCATAGGCATCAAGCAAGCTCAGAGAGCACCAAGGTTCCTTCATTTTAACTCTGAGCTACAAATATTCTCCTTTATTGGCTTTTTTTCCTCTTCCTGAGCTATCTGGTTTTCAGCTGAGCTTTCTTTTATTTTTAATTAGTCCATCAGACCCCTGTTTCTAATCTACTGAGAATGAAGAGGTTTATCCCAGCCACCAATATAGGCCAAATATAGATGAAATACCTCCAGTGGTTAGAAAAATGACTTTCACAGTAGACTTTTTGAAATGTGAAAAAAATCAGGAAAGGGGTAGTTCAGGGAAAGAAAAACCTATTATTATATATTATAAATTAATCTGAATTTAAAGGAGAAAATTCAGGGAAATAACTAAATAAATCCAGACAGAGGTTCTAGCTATTGAGGGTGACGACAGAGCAAAGCTAAAGTTGAAGTAATCGTTTATGTAACCCACATTTTAGATTTTGAATTGATCTTGAGAATGGAACAGCATGGTCTTGTTAGGGTGGCTGCCCTATTTTATAAAATGCTCTGTCCTTAAGAATGCCTGAATTAGTTGTCTTCTCTTTCGTTTTATGACAATGATGGTAAGAAGAAAAAGAACAAGTTCAAGATAAATGGCAGACAAATTGATGACCTTCAAATTGCTGCCTTCCTGTTTCATTAGTCACTTGCTGTGATTCATCTACAGAGCCTATAATTAACCTTAGTGTGTGGATAAAGCACATCAAGATGTACAAATAAAATAAGGTTATCTACCTAATGTGATACCTTTGACTTATTTACAATGGTGCTGAGTAAGCCATCTAATCTTACATATAACTGGAGTAAAAAAACAAAATTGGAATGGATTGTGGAAAGGTATTCTATTCTTTGTATTAAAAATTGTCCCATCCTCACTCATCTCCTCCAATATCATGATAATATACATCGTTTCAGTGGTTATTTTTATTCAAATTAAAATAGTCAATTATGAATTTAAGCAAAAGATTGGAATGTCAGCCTTCAAAGATTATAATACCTTTAACCAGCATTAATTACGATTCAAGTATGGATGTTTCGATGAAGCTGTTTCACAATTTGGACAAGTTAGAAGAAATTGAGACTCTCCTTCAGGAAGAGTCACTCTTATAGCCTTTGGTAGTATATCATCTATCACTATTTTGTGCCTGCCTGATACATTCTTCATCTCACAGCGTCACATTTCCATTGTGTGATGTATCGTGATGTTTTTCCCCTTTGCGGAACTGAGGTGGATGTGGCCTATGAATGACGCATCCGGTCTGCGGGTCAACAGTTTGATACCCCTGCTCTAAAACCATGGTCATGACTGCTGTAAGACATCAGGAGTATCCACAGAATTCCAGCTGACCAATTTGATCTTCCCTAACAGCCAACATGGGAACTTGGTACATGATTTATATTATGTATAAATGCATGCAAAAACTGATTTTTGCAACCATGGATGTATATTATTTTTTACAATTATATTGTAAGCCTAATAACATTTCAACTAGTTTTCATTAACACATTCATGACCATTGGGTTAGAAACAGTTTGTTGGAAAATATGCTTATTAGTAGATTTGATTAAGAATAATTTGATTAATACATATGGATCAAGCAAAATCCATTTCAACTCGGTGCTCACAAAAGCTCTGCTTTGTTCAAAATGCTCAAATACAGAGTTGACAGGTTGTCTAACTCTCTTCAGGACTTGATTTGATTTGATTTGATTTGATTTGATTTGAGTTAATTTGATTTGAATGGTGGTTCATCTCATCTAAGCAACTCTGGGTGGCTCAATTGATGAGGATGCGCAAACTTTCATGTCTGCTGTCTGATTATAGGTAATCCTCAACTTACATCAATTTGTTTAGTGACCATTCAAAGTTATAACAGCACTGAAAAAAGTGACTTATGACCATTTTTCACACTCACAACCATTGCATCATTCCCATGGTCATGTGATCAAAATTCAGATGCTTGTCTCATATTTATCAGTCTGCAGTGGCACAGTGGTTAGAATGCAGTACTGCAGGCTACTTCTGCTGACTGCCAGCTGACTGCAATTTGGCAGTTCGAATCTCACCAGGCTCAAGGTTTACTCAGCCAGCCATCCTTCCGAGGTCCGTAAAATGAGGAGCCAGATTGTTGGGGAGAATATGCTCACTCTGTAAACCACTTAGAGAGAGCTGTAAAAGCAGTATATACAGTAAGTCTAAGTGCTATTGCTATTGCTATGACAGTTGCAGTGTTCTGGGGTTACATTTTTCACCCCTGACTGCAGCAGTACAATTATAATTGATGACTCAATAGACATATATCTATTGAGATGACCTAGTAACACAACATAGTTCTTCTGGATCATTGTTGGGGATGGGGAGGGTTGAAGCTTAATAAATGACATTTATTAGTTTCCTTCAGCATGTTCTTGAGCCTGCCTGTCTATAGCCCATGATACCTTCTCTCCCCCATACCATTTAACAGTGTTTCTCAAACATTGGCATCTTGAAGACAGGTGGACTTCAACTCCCAGAATTCTCCAGCCAGCATGAAAGAAAAGAGAAGGAGGGAGATATAGCATATTCCGTTAGTGTGGGGAAAGTAAACTATTCTATATATATTTTTTAATATTAAAATTACTACTATATAATACTCTATATTAAAAAAATAATTTTTAAAAATTATGTAAAAACTCTGCCTCTTTTGAGTCCCAATCCTGTCCTCCTTCAAAAGGTGCACTAAGATTTGACATAAAGATGCAGTCTGACAAACTGCTTTTTTTGGGGGGGAGGGACCAGGAGCTACTGTCTTCTTTTGTTTCTGTCTCTCTTTCTCTGGCCATGTTTCCTCTAGGATCAGCTCTTGGCTGTTTCATATGACAGGGAGGGCAACAGCTCAAAATAGGATTGCCGCCCATTCGCTCTCCTTCACTACACTACTTGTGGATGTAGACTGCATCTCAGTCTATACATCAAATGATAGAAAAGGTTTGGTCTGTTTAAAACAGAGGAAGAGATCTACAGACAAAGGTTGAAAGAGCAGGGTTATCCATCAATCCTGAGAAATGTAATTAAAGTTGAAGTTCTACGATCTGATGAAATATGAAAGAATTTTCATCTTTATAGAGACCTTTTTATTTATAGTAAAATAGCCCCATCTTGTGACCTGCCTGGAGGATTGTGTTTCCTTTTGGATTTTCCTCTTTTGAATAATTTGCCAGGTTTAAGTAGTATATTGTGATCCAGGCAGTTCTGTAAATGATATTCAGCAATAAATATTTGTGTTTTAATATTTAAAGTACAGAAGCGTTTTTAGCATTTTTTCCATTGGTTTAATAAGATTTGTCTTTATTTATCTCCTGCGAGATTAGTTATTGCCTAAGAGGAGTTACGTTAAATCACGTAGAGACCCGTCCTCTATGCTATATGGGCTGTATAAATTATTTCAGCACTTGCTTCAACCTTTACTTACCAGAAAAGCATCAGCATGTGAGACATCTGTTTCACTCACACACCTAGGTTAGGTGATGGATGCCAGGGGAGGTGCTATTTCCCTACTCCCCCTTCAGAAGATTGGTAATTTCAGGAGGAATTAACAAGCTATTGCCTCAGAGCAACATGTGAACACCAAGGAACTTCTAGGAAAAGAAATCTTAGATTACCAATCTTCTACAACACAGGCCTCAACTGTAATACATTTCCTTTTCCTCCTTTTTTATTGTCTGACTATCAGCTCTTCAAGGTAGACCAGACTAGAAAACTTCAATTATGAATGGTAATACTACTTGTATTGTAAGGTTACACTAATAGAATCTTGCAAGTCTGGATGTGCCTTTCCCTTCCCTGTCTTTATCCTAAAGAGAACTAAGAAAGGTCAAGTCTGAAAGGATTTTTCAAATTACATTTCTGTCTCAAACTCAAATTTCTTTTATCTGACCATTGTCTTGGTAGCATCACTTCCTCCTATTCTTCAAGGTTATTCATACCACCCATTACATTGATATAAGGTTTCCTCTTTACTTTTCCATGCAACAGAAAGTCAAGAAAGAAGCATATTAGTGTTCTTGAAGTCTGAACTGATTGCTTGTAGACAACTTTAAAATTAGACTAATGGATGCACGTGGCCATTGGTCATATGTTGGTCATTCCTAATTTAAGACGATTCCAATAATCTATCAGCTTGAAGACTGCAGTTCTATCAATACAATTAGCAGAAGAACAACTTATCAAACAGTGTCTCAAGCAGAAAAACTGTATTTCAACTTTAGTGCTGGACTCCCAAAGGAAACAGTTCCCATTACATTTCACTAATACCAGATACAAGCTATTAGTATTTTTCTTTTCAAAGTGAGAGCATGCTTTAATTTATCTTTGAGGATAAGGGGATGTTGGGTCTGAAGAAAAGCAACAGAGAGACTTCACTAAGTACTGGTGCTTCCAATTTATCAAATGCTGATTTTGAAAATAGCCCCAAGCAAGAGACTTAAAGTATTATATATTATAGATGAATGACCGGTAAACATTTAGGAACTTATCTGTCATGGTCTAGTTTTGCTTCCAGTTATAAATAATGAAACCAGAATTTTCTTCAGAATTCATAGGAAAAAGAGGTTAAGCTCATAGCTTAGATATGAATCCACTTTTAATTACATTAGTACCAAGACAAAACTGAAACGATTCTTAGGCTTGGCAGCAGGTTAAAGGGCTGATTGTATGTCCTTCATAGACATAAAAGGTCAATGCAAAGCACATAAAAATTTCCAGGCTATTAAATTTAAAGGTTGATTGTATTATATTGCCAGCATAATGCAGTGAGACTGGGGAAATGGCAAAAGGAATTCTGTGTTCACTGGTTATGCTGACAACCCAGCCTGATGCCTCTTTATTCACATGTCAGCTTCATTTACTTCAATGGGTTCCCTCCCAATAACTGTGGATGGAAGTGCAGATTGAAATGACTCTCCTCCTACATACTCTATTTAACTTAGCGGAACTTACTTCAGAGTGAATATGCACAGAATAAAGCTGTTTGCTACTTTGGGAGAAATATTCTTCAGGACAAAGAATTATTAATTATCTCCCCTTCCCTAAAAGAGGAAGCTTGTGTCATTTGGAAGAAAATTCCCACAAGACACTTCTGCAATCATTGGCTTCATAGATAGATAGATAGATAGATAGATAGATAGATAGATAGATAGATAGATAGATAGATAGATAGATAGATAGA
>JANHFT010002776.1:446690-497400 GCA_032467955.1 Pseudoxenodon macrops | reverse complement strand
TGACTGGTGCTAATGGTTGATATGAGTTGCTGCCAGCATCTTAGGTATCAACCAAGTACCTTTTTAAAATATATGATGTTGCAAATAGCAGTCTTTTGCAGTTCCACTGGTGTTATTGCAGTTGTGTTAAGCTGCAATTTCTTAATGTGTTTTGTAATTTATTAATGTGTAAAATTCTTGGACATGGTACCAAGTGCCCCGATGACAATGAGTTTCACGGTTACATGTTTCATCCATAGCCTTGTAGTTTCAATGGCCAGGTCGCGATATTTTTTCCAGTTCTTTTTCTTCGACTCTGGCATCTCCTGGTATAGCTATATCAATAAACTGAATGCTTCGACCCTCGACAACCGTGATGTCTGGCATGTTGAGTTCCAAATGACGATCCGTCTGTATTCTAAAGTTCCACAAGATCTTCACCTTCTCATTTTCGATAACTTTTTCCACTTTATGCTCCCATGACTTTTTGGATACAGGTAAGTTATATTTTTTACATAATGACCAGTGGATTAATTTGGCAACATATGGAGTTCACAACTCGACCAGGGTAAAGCTATAGACACAATTTACATAGACTTCAGTGGTACATGACAAACTACTCCTAAAACTAAAATCTTATGGCATTTCCGGAGCCCCGCATAAGTGGATAGCTGCGTTCCTGTCAAACAGACAACAAGTAGTCAAAATAGGAGCGCCATATCAAACCTTGCACTTGTTAACAGCGGTGTCTCCCAAGGCAGCGTTTTAGCACCCACACTCTTTATATTTTACATAAATTACCTTTGTGATCATATTATAAGCAACTGCATTCTCTTCCCTGATGATGTAAAACTATTCAACACCACCGACAATGCTGCTGCCCTACAGAGAGACCTTGTGTCAGAATGGCCAAACAACTGTCAACTCCAAATCTCAAACAACAAATGCTCTGTCTTACACATTGGCAAAAGAAATCAGAACACCAAATACAAGCTGGGTGAATACAACCTCGTAGATGACCCTCACTCTGCCAAGGACCTTGGAGTATTCATCTCTAATGATCTAAGTGTCAGATCTCACTGTAACAGTATTGCCAGAAAGGCATTAAGAGTTGTTAACCTAATCTTGCGTAGCTTCTTCTCCAGTAACATTCTATTGCAAACTAGAGCAAACAAAACTTTGCTAGACCGATTCTCGAATACAGCTCATTTGTCTGAAACCCGCACTGTATATCAGACATTAATACAATTGGGCGAGTCCAGATATATTTCATGAGAAGAGTCCTCCACTCCTCTGCACACAACAGAATATTTACCACCAGGTTTACAATTTAGAACTATGTCGCCTTCAGTCTGACCTAAGCATAGTACACAAAATTATCTGCTACAATGTCATACCTGTCAATGACTACTTCAGCTTCAACCACAACAATACACGAGCACACAATAGATACAAACTTATGGTAAACTGCTCCAAACTTGATTGCAGAAAATACGACTTCAGTAACAGAGTTGCCAATGCCTGGAATCCACTACCTGACTCTGTGGTTTCTTTCCCAAACCCACAAAACTTTAACCTTAGATTGTCTACTGTCAATCTCACCCCGTTCCTAAGAGGTTGTTAAGGAGCGTGCATAAGCGCACCAGTGTGCCTACCCTCCCTGCCCTAATGTCCCCATGTATTTGTAAAATGTCATGTACTCATAACCATGCTTGTACATCTTATATATTCACAATCATGTTTATTCTTTGTCTGTAATTTGTACCGTCCCTGTCCTAATATTCCCTTTTATTCGTATCCATTTCATGTATTCATAATCATGCTTATATTTATTTCTGTTACTTAATACATGCTTGATGAAACAAAATAAATAAATAAAAATCTCATAACTTGGGCTGAAATCCACAAAGGATTTCTTAAACTTACTTCATTTTCAACTGGTTACATGCAGGATGCAGTGCAGAGACGTCCCTAGTCCAAATGAAGTAGATGTTGATTGGGTGCCATCAAAAGCAATTGGAAGATGCCCCTCAAATTGCATTTCATCTCTCAATCAGGAGCAATGTACTGAACAGTGTATTTCTCAAATTATATCCAGATCTAAACATACTTTTGTTTGATTTTCACACTCTCCAAAACTTTGCAATTTAGGTACTGTATCAAAAAGAAGGGATCAAAATGTGTTTTATCTACATGTAATCCTTGATTTACGACCACAACAGAGCACACATTTTCTGTTTTATGACCTTTCTTGTCACACTTGTTAAGTGAATCACTGCAGTTCAGTTAGTAACACACTTGTTAAGTGAATCTGGCTTCACCATTGACTTTGTTTGTCAGAAGGTCGCAAAAGGTGATCACGTGTAACCTTCTGACAAACAAAGGCAATGGTGAAGCCAGATTCACTTAACAACTGTGTTACTAACTTAACTGCATGTAACTCAGTGGTGCAGAGGTGGGTTCCTACCAGTTCGGACTGGTTCTACCGAGTAGGTAGTAGGCCGCTGGTGATGTCACGGAGCTGGTTCTGTTGCTCCGTGGGCGCTGACATCTTTTTTGGGGAATTATTTTTTTGAAGGAAAAAAATTCAGATTTTTTTCTTCTGCGCATGCGCAGAAGCTGAATTTCTGGCACTGCGCATGCACCGCCATCTTATTTTCTGCCTTTTTAAAAAAAAAATCTGAGTTTTTTTACTGCGCATGTGTGTACGCAAGGGGTGCACGTGCGCAAGGCGCACCTATGCAGCGCAGGAGGCAGCGTACTGCCGGCAAGGTAAATTTAGAACCCACCCCTGAATGCACAGTATTGACTTCTGATTTTTCTTTGAATCTTATTAAACTCCTAATCATAATTAGTCAAATAATCACAAAGTTAATTGTTCAACATGTCAACAAAATTGAATTGCTTGCATCAGCTTTGATTTTTATTATAGGTAGTCCTCGACTTACAACCACAATTTAGCCCAAAATTTCTGTGGCAAAGCAAGACAGTTGTTAAATGAGTTTTGCCCCATTTTATGGCCTTTCTTGCTGTAGTTCTTACGTGAATCCCTGCAGCTGTTAAGTTAGTAGCACAATTGTTAAGTAAATCTGGCTTCCTCATTTATCGTGTTCTTCAGGTTGCAAAAAGTGATGACCTGACCCTGGGACATTGCAACCATCATAAAAACATGCCAGTTGCCAAATGTTTGAATTTTGATTAGGTGACCATGGGGGTGCTGCAATGGTTGTAAGTGTGAAAAATGGTCATAAGACACTTTTTTCAGTGCCATTGTAAATTCAATCAGTCATTAAATGAATGGTTGTTAAATTGAGTACTTCCTGTATTTTTTTGGGGTTTCTCCTGCAATTTATGTTAGAAAAAAGAAAACTACATTATTTTAAGGTTAAAATTAATGGCACTTAAAACATAGGAAGGACATAAAAGGAACAAATATTACCATATGTTGCTCAAATTGATTTACACACAAAGGATGAGTAGTTCACCACTTAGACTGAATTCCAAAAAGTTAAGCCAAGGTAGATGTGGCCAGTATTTAACAAGAGACTAAACTGTAGACTAGGGGAAGTTATCCCCCTGCTCCCTCTCCCCCTTCCAAAGTCCTGGAAAAAAGCAGTGGCAGTTTATATCTGTAATTGTTGTTAAGAAAACAACATGGAACTCTCCATTTAAAATCCAGTTCAGTTCCAGGGAAAGTTTATCTTATAATTTTCACATTTGAAATATCCCAATAAATTAGTCCAAACATTTTCCAGTTGGCGCCTACATTTTGAATTCTGTATCTGTCTCAGATAACTGGAATTTAAAAACACATTAGGATTGTGCAAAGATCAAAATCTGAAGGGGAAATAGGTTGCAGTACATGTGGACACACATGTAATACATGTTGGCAATTCTTAAAAAAAAGCTGTACCTTTGCTGAACTTTCTGCACTCAAAAAAAATAATCCCTTGATTTGATGAGAGGTAGTTGTATGTGCCCATACATTCCTTCAAATTTGGATCTCTCTGCCACCTTCTTTACCATATTTTATTTCCTTTATAAGGTGGGGATAGCATATGCATTGAAGCAAAGTTATTCCAGTTTCTGTCACTTTACTATTACTATTCTTTACAAGATTATTTTGTTTCATACAGGAGACATACAGAACAAGTTTGGCGTAGTGGTTAAGAATCACGCTAGAAACTGGGAGGTTGCAAATTTTAGTCCTGCAGTGGATACAAAGACAGTTGGGTGACTTTGGGCCAGCCATCCCCTGTCAGCCTTTGGAAGCAGACAATGGCAAATCACTTCTAAAAATCTTGCCAGAAACAGCAGGGACTATTCTAGGCAATCATCAAAAGTCCAAAACTGACTTGGAGGCACATAATAATAATACCCCAAATAGAATCTCAACTGCTTCATCTTAACAAGCTTTGCTACCCTTTTACTAGTCCACTGTTATTTGCTCACCTCTCCATTAATACTATTATAAGTCATAATAGTACTTCTAGATCCTGGAAGAAAAATAAAGAGAATTTTATGAACTTACAAGCCAGAGGTGTTTAAATAAATCTGCTCCTATTCATCTTAATTGTAAGATAATAAAAGGAACGTTAACAGATAAATATTTTTATTGTTTGATTTCTCCCTGTTGTATTTCTTTCACTTTTTTGGTAAAGCACTATTATTAATTAAAAAGCAATAGATAAATATGATCAACAAATATACCTGTTAAAGACAGATGAAAGATATTTATAACTAAAATCTCAGGTTTTGCCTTATGCTAATTTAAGCAAACCCTTGAACTGGAAAAATGAATCATAAACATGTCACTGTGGTTATTTTCCCTCTTGTGCAGAGCAAGCCGTCTTTTGATCACTAACAATTAAGCAGACAGTTTTTAATCTATTATTTATCCCTGGTTCTCCTCTCACTTGCATTTGATTCCTCTAAGGACTACATGGAAAAAGATTATTTTGCTTATAAAATTTAAGGAGATTCTAGTTCCGTATTTTTCCCTGAATATATTACATTTTCCATTCTATTTTGTAAATGATTATTAATGCAAATCACAGCCAGGTTATTTTCTCTTGATGAGGATTATGATAGAAAAATATTCTTGATTATAGCTGTTATCAAATTATGAAGAAACTATTTAGATGATTTTCATTATATTTGGTTGATGTGGCAAATTCTGTATTCCTCAAAGGAAAAATATTTTTAAGGAGATGGGCTTTTTTTTTAAGGGGAGGTCTGGATCGCATAAGATATAAAGAGTTGTTTTAATTACATTTGGTCCTTCTCACAATCTACATACAGACAGGACATATACACCATATACACATGTACAGGCCATCTTCTTTCAGATTGTTCTTATTATAGATTAAAATAACCTTGGTCTCTGATTCTCACACTCAAGATAGCCAGTTACATACCTGAACAAAAGCAAACACAACCAGAAGAAACAAAAGGATATCTTAATTTTGAATATCCTGCCGGGCTAGCTGTAGCTGAGTTCTTATTTTTATTTTTGAGGACTCCTAACTAGATAAAGGAGTTTTAAAGACAAGAATCTTTGACCTGTCCAATAAGAGGAATAAGATGGGAAAGAGAGAGAGGGAAGAAGTTAGGAGTTTCTTTGTTCCCTGAAAGTTTTGGCTAAAGGCCGGCCACCCATAAGGGAAGTGGGAGTCATAAAACAGATGATTGGCCTGAGGAATCTAGAACCAAGATCCCATACATCTTTGTAATAAAATTAAACAATATCCTTGAAAGAATTGGATCTGCTGAGGTAAGGGGTATTTATTTAGTTAAATAAGGGATTGTTTATTTCAGTTCAGTGCTGCTTGTTCAAATCTAGATAACGTTATAGTTTATCTCTTTGTTTTTCAGACTTTTTTCATCTGCTGTCATCTGCAGTGATTTAAGCTTTATGCTACTTCTAGCAACTAAATTATTCTCTGCTATGTTTATTATAAAATATAAACATTCTTTTCTTGATTATTTCAAAATGACTTGGAACTGATAATCTGGTAAGTGAGGAAAACTGTGGCATTCATTTAAGGGCTTATTCCTAGACAAGAAAGATATTGTTCTGTCCCATCCATTGGGGCAGATACCTCTTCCTATCTTACTCAAGAATAGACAATAACAGCATATACCCCTGTTCTTTCACTGGTGGGAATAGTTATACCTGGGCAACCTGGAACTCTGATGGGGGGGAGTGCAAAGTTGGAAACCCCAGAAACAGGTCTCGCAAGCTGGTGCTGATAAATACCTCCCCACCTTTTCCTGTTTACAGCTTCAAAGGAAATCAAAATGGACTCGGGCTTGCATTGATTTATAGGTATATTTAGAACAATTGTACCTGAATCAGAAATAGCAGGTAAGGACATGCTCTGGTGCTCTGTGTGCCTGCTTAATCTGCTACCAAGCAAAAATACCCAGTAAACAACCTCAAAGCCTCTGCTCCTTCATTCTCTTTAATGATTACCTTAAAAAGGAACCACTCTCAATAAACATTTTTTTTGTAAAGCTCCATACATTGTCACACTATTTTTGCCATAATATAAATATTGGGGGGGAAAATCAACCGTCATGTGTGCCATCACTTTTATCAATAAATATCTCTCTCTAACATACCTGCTCAACAGGGTTAGAGTTTTCTGCAAGCATTTAACCAAATGAAGAAAAGCAAGTAAATTCCTACACTCAGAATTCTTATAAACTCAGAATCAAAACCTGAATTATTTTGGATTTATTTATCAAAATTAAGATGCACAATCACCTTCTGTGCCAACATACAAATGACAAGGACCCAAGATTTGCAGGCATTAACAGAAGCCCAAAGATGTTTATGGCAGAAAAAGAACTCAAGGCAGGGTACTAGATCCATAGTCACATAGCCCTGTCAGATGATATCTATCTGCCTGTCTAGTTATCTGCCTGCCTGCCTCTTACCTACCTTTTCAAAGGCTTTTACGGTTGAGTGCTCATCATGAATGTCCTATGCTCTGTCTTAAGCATACTTTTTTTTATCAGCTTCCCTGCCTCAGTTCAGCTAGTATCTTCTGTACAGGTATTGCTATTCTATTTTAAGCATGCTTGATAAAAGATGATTACACATTTTATGTATACTGCAATATTTGTTTTGTTTTTTATTAGCATCATTGCACGTAACTTGTGTTTTGGGGTTCATAATTTTGCATACAAAATTATGCAATGATTGCAATGATTGCAGTCAAGTTATATATAGAAAAAAATGCTATAATTAATATTATTATACAATACAAATACGTGGTGAGAATTGTCCGTAACTTTAAAGTGAACTACGTCCATGTACAGAGAAAGAAATTAGTATCATGAAACACTGCTGATTCCTTCTTTGCTTTCTTGCCAGCGAACAAGTCTAGGTTACGGGATCAAAGATCTCATCTCGTTTTAGCACTAAGAAAAGAAGCAGCGGAGAGAGCTCATATTACCATGATTTCATCCCCTGAATTCAGAACTCTGTGAACTCAGCAAACAAAGGTTTCATTCAGGGGAACTACAGTCGCCTTCACAAATTTCAATAGACCTGAAATAATACAGTGTACAATTTGCTAGAAATAAAATAATTTATTTTAATCTCTAGGCAACATTGCTATTCTTGAGTCACCACCCAAAACTAAATTTACACTACATGGAATTAACTAATCTGTTCTAATCCGGTAGGTAGAAGCAAAGGCATCCTTAACCTTAGCTTTTTTTAAATACAGAGTTTATCCTATGTAATGGATAAGAAGTTGAGGCATAGCAAAAATTAACGAAGAGCTGTTGAAGACATATACAAATATATGTTTGTGACTTTCCTATACGTGTCTTTAGTGTGTAGATATTTGAAAAACAGAAACAAACAGCAAATGTACTAATAAAAATCATATATAGGTAAGATCTGCACAGAAAAGCATATTCTAACACAATTCCACTTAAAACTCCCTAAATTTCATTGCTTTGGAAAGGAACAGAAGGTTGCTATTTTCAAGCTACAGTGTTATATAATATAAAGGATACTCTTGGAAATGCTCCACTGCCTTTAGTCCAATATTATGCTAGGTCAGGGTATTTTTGCTCTTCAAAATGTCTCCCAAGGAATGTCTTTTGCCTCCACCATTCTTTTTCTTTTCTGAAAATACTCCTCTAATTTAATTCGCTTGCTCTGGTTCCTGCATGGTTTGTGAACAGTGCTTCAAACAGTCCAAATGTTTCAGTTCTCTGGAGCCGTTTTTCATTCCAGGACAGTTGTCAACTCTGACAAGTTCTTAGTAACCCAATCTTTAAAAGGGCATGAAGAGGCAGAACCTTGAAACCTAATACAGCTAGAAGTCAGCTGGCATGAAGGAAGGAGCCACAGTTGCACCCAAATCCTGACCAATGAGAAAATGCCTTGTCAGAAATGACAGGCATTGTCAGTCCTTCTCCAGCAACAATTTCTTGTCTGAAGCTCAGACAGCTCATTTGAGGCATCCCAGGATTTTCAAGCATGAGAAGTACCCAGTCATTGAAAACCTATGGGACGAGTTTCTATTTCAACACATGAGCATAGAGCCACCATCTTGGGCTATCATGTTATACCTTCAAGAAATTAGGACACAAGCTACGGCTCCATTTCTTTTCAATTTAGTAGGGCAAAGGTTATAGAACCAGGACTCCTGTCAGTTTCTCAGGAACTCAGTTCTATAAAGTCTTCATACGGAACAAAATCACAGAAGGAAAATGCCATTTTTGTTTCCTAATGTTTTCAGTAGCAAGTAAGTACTATTAAAACAACCTCTGTTTCAAGTCAGTATTCTCTATAGTGCAATCAAAAGGAAGGAACTGAGATAGTACATTACAGAATGCAATTTGGCAGTATAAGTCATAAAGAAGCCCATAGAATTCCACAGAACATTTCAATTTTCAAGTACTTTGGAAAGGCCAGAAAAGAGAACAGATAGAATAAGAGTCTTAATGGAAGCACAGATTTTTGGCACTCCTGGTTATGATAATAAAATTGTAACAAATATTTAGTATTTCCTTCCTTTTTCCCCAATCCCTTTTCTTTTTCTTATGTCTTTTGGCCTGCAAGTCTGAATGGCGGGACTTTCATTGCTGATCTTTTAAAAAAAATCCACTAGGAGTCTTTTTCAGCAATAAAGAGGTCAAGTTTCTATCAATTCTAGTTCAGCTTTTTGTAACTCTATAGAGATATCCATGTAGTTTTCTGTATGTATGGATTTGCTTCTGCCTTTTTGCAGGACATGCTTCAACTTCTCATTCTAGCTTATGTTCTTTATATTCCTAGAGGCTTTCTCATTCTGGTATTCACCAGACTCAGCCCTGCTTAATTTTTAAGACCAGTCAAAACCAGTCAGATAAAGCACTTTTAGATCCTTTTGTACTTGTAGAACACTGCACAAAATGAACATAAAATATAAATCTCAGATTTCTCTTTTCAGAACTGTTTGTAATGGAAGTCCAAAAACATTCAAGGTGATTATCTTTAAGATTAGGTACCCAATAAACAAGTAATCATTTTATCATTATATTTTACAAAGGAAAAGAAAATGAATACAAAAAAGGGAGAAAGGAAGCAGACATGGATTTTATAAAAAGAAGAAAAAATAAATTGACTGCATAAATGGTAAAAAGGATTTCATAAATAGACTTGGTTGACATAAACTTGCTCATGCTTTCTCCTGCTGTCCTAAATAAAATGCCATGTTTTCATCCTAGAGGCAATGTGATTACATTTCATAGCTGGATGGGTAGCCATCACCATATAATTGATGAAACATTCTTTAGAAAAGTTGGAGATGTAAAATAAGTCTACTTTTTGAACTCCATAAGTTAATTTTGATGGTGTGCCATTTAAAATGAAGTTCATTGCCATCAGGTAAGGGAGGCTTCAAAGTATTTTGAACTTACCGTAATCGGATGTTTGAAACTGGGTCAATTGTAACTTTAATATCTAAATAATTTTTAAAGACTTTTTAAATTTTTTAAAGGCATAGGTACTGCTTCCATTTTTGTTAGAACCACATTGCACCAGCAAGAGAACCAAGCTGCACAGAAAAATAAACTAAACCCATTTTAGGTCTAAATTAGATCAATGCATCTAAATGCTTTATATATTTACACTACTATTTTTAAAATTGAAATAGCAGCCTAGGAGGAATCAACAGAAGAACTACATTGCATAAGGGTGAAATATCTTCCTGTCTCTTGGCATAATGCTACTATCACTGGGGTCAATCATTAAACTTCACCAGCATCATGATCCTAATCCAGTTTAAAAACAAGTTTCATCTTAATTGCGTTTTCTAAATAAATAACTAATCAAGATATAAGCATGATGTCTAAGCATTAGCTTTCAGGAGAGTTTTTTAAAATGACAAATGCATTACATTAGAACATTTTTCAATATTAAATCACAATTCATTCTTTTGCTATACACATGTTTGGATGGATGGATGGATGGATGGATGGATGGATGGATGGATGGATAGATAGATAGATAGATAGATAGATAGATAGATAGATAGATAGATAGATAGATAGATAGATAGATAGATCACCTGATCAGTCCTGAGGACTGAAGATAGTTCAGTGAATAAATTAGGTCCCCAAATTCCTCTCTGGGTTAAGGAGAGAACTTGGGATCCTCTTTAAAGTGTTTTTTAGTGACACTCCCCACAAGGAGACCATAAAACAGGGGTTTCTGGCAGGTTTTAGAGCTCTGGGTACCAGGGTAATTAGCTTTGTCCAAGTCACATTTTGGAACCCTCAAACAGACGTATTGGGTTCACCCACTTCCTCTCTTACTGGAACAATGGCTTCTAAATTCCTTTTTAGACACCAAGACATTTTCAAAGAACAAGTGATTTTTCTTTAACCCTCAGCACAAGAAGTTTCATGTAAGTTTAAGAAGCTAAAGAAAACTTTTTAAATTTTGAAATAAATAGCAAATGTGATTAGAACACCGATTTTCGAAAGTTCTAAGCTACTATGGTTGACTGCAAATACTGGTAAGATCTTGAAATAATTATAAGAATATTTTTGTTTGCTTAAAAATGTATTCAAAATATATGAAGATTTTGAATTTAAGGGTAAGAAATCATTCCTTGGGGAAATGTTGTAGATTAAAGAAAAACATAAGAGGAGATCTTGAAGGCTGGTTACTAGAAGCAACCAGAAAGAGCTAGATTATAATAAAAAGAGAAGGCCCATTATTACAGAATGGAACAAGTATTTTAATTCTGGAAGAATGCAAGGAAATTCAACAACAATATACTTTTAAGATTGACTATTATTATAAAGATGGACTCAAAAGAGGAAATAGAAGAGGATACACCTAGAATCAGACTGTTTTGGCTATGGATTTAAAATTGACAGGATACAAGAATGACATTGAAAAAGGTGTTATACAAGACTTACAAATGAAAGTAGGTAATGTTTTAATAGCTAAAAAGGACACACAAATAATAAATCAGAAGAGTGACTTGAATGTGTAGATTTCAACTCAGAAGAGTGACTTGGATAACTTGCTAATTTTGGACTTAGAAAGATATGTGTTATATTTATGAAGGAGTTCTTGAGAAAAGATAGAATGAAAAGTAATTAGCTTTGGGACATCACTTAAAAGGAATAAACATTCAGATTTTCTTAATTTGAATTAGTTATTAATTTTTGTATTTTTAAACTTCAAGAATAATTATATAAAAAATAGGTACACAACCTATGGAAAACTAAAAATCATGACTCAAAGCATATAAAAAAATCTAAAGAATTTATATGTTCTCTGGCAATTATTTGATACCTTAAAGATCCTATTTTTTAGAACCCCCATTTTAGAGCCTAAAGTTATAAAGAAATCCTAGACAGACACACATAGAATACTGAAGGACTGTTTGGAATTATCAAAGTAACAAGCTTCAAATTCTTTATACTTTTGCTTCCTGACCACATAATGAAATAAACCTAGATGCTTCCTCAGGTTTAACATCCTTACTCTGAGTAGACCAAAAATCTAATATATTATTTCTCAATGACTTCACCTATGCCAACTGTTCCACCTAGTCATTTCCTCAGGAGTGACTTATAAATTTCTCATAGCATTACTCAATCATCACTGAAGTAATGTGAAGCCTGTCCTCATTACTATTATTTTGGGACAATGAGCACCGGATCATTCTAGAAAAAAAAAACCTACTTTATGAAGAGTTGCACTTGGATTGTCCTCATTTGCTGAGTTACAACTTATCCCAGATCTATTTACAGGGAATTATGGGAGTGATAGCTATAACATGATGTCATTCGTAAAGGACAGAATGTAAAGCACTCCTTACAGTCTACATATTGTAGAAAGCCAAATATCATATTATAGGCTCTCAAGGAAATTACTCAACTATCGAATCAGCATCCCTTGCAGCAAGCTAAAAATAATCACCAATGCCATCTGTACTTTCAAACCCCAATTGCATCAGAACTTTGCTAATATAACAAAATTACACTATAGAGCAAACCTTCTTCTAGAAAATGATTTATCCAAGCTTTTATAAGAAACTATTTACCACACTGGAAGACCTGTGCTTCTAGTGTGATATATCCCTCATTTACAAGTAATGGTCTCTAGATACGACATAAGATAAATAGGCCAGAGTTTGTGCAAAAGAAATCAGAACTCAAAGTGATGACAAAGTAATAATAGATCATTTTAACCTCACAGGATGTTCTATTATGATCTGAAAGTAACAGTTTTGGAGAAAAAGAAACTGTGCCAGTATAATTGAGTGAAATATATTGAAATATACATCAATATATTTCAGCTAATTTTAGAAATTCTGAACAGAATAGAAAGACTACAGTAGTATTCTTAGGAAATATAGCAAAATAGTTAAGAGACTAATGAAAGGTTTTAAAAGACAGAATGTTCAAGCTTTTATCCTCATACATTGTGCACATCAGTGCACAAATGAATATGCAATACACTTTTCATTTTTCATATTCTGATGGATAACATATAAACTAGGCTTGCCTTCCCCCCTTTTTTTACTAAAATTTCTCAGAAACCTCTGCCCTAAAATTCATTGTCCTTACCCTTGCATTTAAATGTACACCAAAACAGATTTAAGTAACTTCATGGTTTCATTAATGGTTTTGTGGAAGATGTGAGACAGAACTTGGCAAATTTCACCTCTTTATGAGGCTCCAAAGATAACATAAGCATTCCCAATACCTGGAGGAGGGCCACAGAATTATGGTTAACTAATAAAAGTTCTCAGTTCAGTTGTTACATCTCCAAATAGTCCTGGAAGAGATTTTTGTCTGAAATTTGTGACCGCTAAAATCAACCATGCTACAGAATCCTGACCTAGACAGATTAGTAGTTTAATATTTCAAACTTGATAGCTTCCATTTGTCATCGTCTATTAACAATGCATGATGGGATTCAAAGCATCCAATGCATCTGTGCAACACAGCATTTAGGAAGTCTAAGGTAATTTTTGTTTTCTTGATCTACAGAGGTAGAAACTCAGAACAGAGACAGGACTGGGCAGGAGCTAATTAAAACTTGATTCTTTCTTTGAAATTCTATTTTGGTTGAGTGCCAACTGAAAGTAGTCCTAGTACTTCTACTTTAACAGACACCTATCAAACAAGGATTAAAACAAGTACTGAAAACAATGTTAAATCAACCCTGCAAACAGGGTTGCTGAGGAACCCAAAATGTCTCTGATCTAAATCCGTATTCAGAGGAAAAATATAGATATAGCAGCTTGATAAGCATTTTTTGTAATTTAGTTGTGGAATACTATAATAGTACTGGCTACAAAGACTATAAAGAGCACCCAGCAACATCAATGAATTACACACATGACTGTTGGGAATTGAACCACATAATAAACTGTTCATTTTTAAAATGCTATACAAAATCAACCAGGGTGATTATTGTAAACTTCTGTTCCTTCTGTTAAGTTTCTCATGGTTCTATAAGTAGCTCCTGTTTTAGACAGAATGCTGGGTGATACAGATCTTTAACAACATATGACCTTTATTGGTCATGGTTGCCATTTGCACATTTAGCCCTTAAAACTCTGGTCAGTGGATTCAAGAGCTTTCTGGGACAACACAGTTGAATATAAAACACAGAAACTTTGCATTAAAACTTTGGACCACTTTTGCCTGATGAGAATCCTTTGAGTTGTCTTTGAATAGAAACAAAGGAAAGCTTAAAAAAGAAGAAGAAGAAGCTATCTAGAACACGAAGCCACAGCTCCCCTGCTGCAATGAGACAAAATACTGTTAATAGATCAGGACAGCTGCTCTGCCTCCTCCACCACACCAGAGCACAGCCAGCATGCTTCATCACAGGTGCAAATCATCCTACATTCTCAGTGTACCCAAACGTCTCTCTTCCCACTCTCTCTTTCTCTCGGTGGGCTGAAAATCACAGCATAGTTAATCTGCTCCCTTCTCTGTTCTTCTTTTGTCTCCATATCTGTATGTTAATAGAACAAATGCTGCTGGTAGAGCTGACTGTGCCTTGGAAATGACAAGGGATCTAATACACACAATAATAACGATGGTGAAAATCATATTAACAATAAAAATAGCAAACCTCTACCCTTCTACAAGCCTCTTGCCCTGCGTTTTCAAATACATTTTGAATCAGTAAACATCAGTTACTTCTTTGTTCCACTTTTTAATCCTCTTCTCTGCTGCTGTCTCTTTCCTGCTGCTCCACCTCCAAGCATCCACATTTTAAAGCCAGAACAAGCTATTTCCAGGAATTTATCATGGAGTACCGAATGGACGTCCGGAAAGAATGCTCACCTGGGCATGAACCATCTCGTGGAATCATGAAGACGGCACAATCCCAGTGGATAACCTTCTGCCCCTCTCTCCGGTAGCATTACAGATCAGTGCAGCCTGGGGCCACAGCATGCTGCAGTCCGTCTTGTGTAGGTGGAGGGTCGGAAGAAAAAAATACTGCTTCAGCCATACAGGCTCTTCCAAATCCAGAGGGAGCGTGCTTTCATTCAGCATTAATCCAACACCCTCTATATACCGCCCCACCTGACTGACAGGCAGTGAAGGTTAAGGCACGAGAGAGAATTCCAATTATTCCCATCCCTTCCGCCTCCCCCTATGACTGGCCAGTGAGATGGATGATTCTGTCTTGGTAATTCCCTCTGTCACTCTCTTCCAAGAAAGTCTGGCAGGTCATCAAAGGAGAGATTAGTGAGATAATGAAAATGCCCCTCTTTGGAGAAGTCCTAATTCCATCGCTGAGATTTGAGCACCGACATCCTCCCTGGATGAGACAGATGCTTCAATTATCTAGTATTTGGTTTGATCTCAGCATGGAGAAATCTTTATTCCTCACAACTGTACAAATTCTTCCTACAGGCTGCAGCATCATCTGCTGGCATCAGACAGAAATGCTGCACAGTTTCTCTCACTGAAAATCTACTGATGTTAAAATCCATCTCTTCCTCATATATTCTCAACACACACATATAATAACATCAACCATATATGAGGCAAGAATCCTGAAAAGCATCAGTCGATAATCTGTGGGTCTTAATCTCATAATATATAACCCGTGTGTCAATAGATTCTTAATATTATTACTGTAGAAACATTTAACAGCTATTCCAGTAAAAAGATGTAACAAACGTTTTCTAATTTAAAAGCCCAGTCATAAAACATAATTTATTATATATGTCATTCAATTCATGTGGGTGCCCACCTCATCGAAGCAACTCTGGGTGGAGAACAAAGTTTAAAAACAACAATGTAAATAATAATACCGAAAGAAACTATACCATCAAAACAAAAGAACAACAAATTAATGGATGAGTAATAGCTCCAGAATGAAACAAAACATGCAGGCTCCATCACCCTCCTGACCCCCATTTGACCCCATGGTCCAATAGGCAGGTCTTAAGTGCTTTCTGAACTGAGCTAGCAGAGATGGGGCCAATTTGACCTCAGGTGGTAAAGGGCAGGTGCCATGACAGAGAAGGCATGCTTCCTGAGTCCTGTGAGATAGCAGGATTTGGAATACTGTATGTCCTTCTTGATGGGGTGGATAGAAGCAAATGGAAAGAGGCAGTCCCTCAAATAGCCTGGCTCATTCCATTCAAGTCTGCAGGACTTGATAAGTGACAAGCAGAATCTTGATTTGCACCTAGGCACCTACTGAAAGTCAGTGCAGTATGTGAAGCAAAAGTATCACATCAGCAAATCAAAAGATGACCATAATAGCTCATGCTGCTGCATTCTGGAGCAATTGCAACTTTCAGATTTCTTCAAGGGCAGCTCCATGTACAGTGCATTGCAGGAATCCACACAGGTGGTGATCAAAGCATGAGTGACTGTGTAAAGAAAATATGACTTCAGAAATAGAGTTGTAAATGTCTGGAACATTCTATCTGATCCTGTTGTTAGTTTCTCTAACCCCCATACCTTTTAGCTTAAACTGTCTACCATTGACCTTATACATTCCTTAAGAGGTCCCTAAGGGGGCATGCATAAATGCAGCAGCGTGCCTACCATCCCTGTCCTACTGTCCCCGTTTATATGTACTCGTTTTTTGTGCTTATGGCTATGTTTTGCTTATTTATATCCATTTATTTGTGCCATTTTTTTCATGTGCCCATGTCTATACTGATACTTGCTTCCTTGTACTTGTTGACAAATAAAATAAAATAAAAATAAAAAAATAAAAAAAATAAAGAGCATCCTGTAATTAGTCACACAAGTATTTTTACAACAACAAAAAAGCATTTCCAAGGACTTTAACAAGAGAAGGATAAGAACAGCTATTGAAAAGTCTAAGAATGCAGCATTTTAGTGATACAACAATCAAGCAGATATTGTACAACAAAAAAGTAGAACATGAATCCACCCTCCTGTTTAGGTTTGCATTATTCAGAGCCACATTACCATTAATTCTGGAGAAAATATATAGTGGTTATGATTAGATTTTATGATTTTTTTTATTTTTATGTACCGTATTTATTTTTAGCAATTTGTCCGTTATCTTTTTAAAATCCATATAAATTGGAAGCCAGATCTAGATTTTATGGTGAGAAATTACAATGGTAAGTTAGTTGATGTATTAAGAATGGCTGGTTTTTAAATTGTTCAGAATTTCCTGAACAGCTTCATTAAAAGTTTCTGGACTCATTGCAGAAGAGAAACAAGAGATTTCTTCCTGTTCTCATTCTCTATGCCAGTTGTTAACTTTTTTACTCCCAGAACCTCTGTCAACTTTTTAAAATTATGGAGGAACCCAAAGATCCTTTTCGTTGTATGTTATGATTGATATTTATCATATTAAAAAATTAAAATAGACACGTTTGCTGCTGCTACTGCTATCCATCACTATTGTTTGATGGATTTTAATTTTGCATTATTTTTCAGTCAAGGCTGGCAAACAATTTTGATCTTGTGGAGCCCTGATATGTCTTGGGGTACCAGGGATCCTAGGACATCACTTTAAGAAACAGTGCTCTAGTCTATGCCATACACACTTTTATATGCTTGGTTTACATCCTCCTTATTCACTTTGGGAAAAGATCTTAACTGTGATAATCACTCATTATGTAATTACATAACATTATGTAAATGTTCAAACAATTTTGTTTATGTTTTTCCAACTCTAGAATACTCTTTTTACATCATTATATGTTTCCTGTGTATTATTAGCATATGGCTGCACAACTCATACATGGTAACTCTGGGTTACCACCCAATCCTGGGTGTAACAAAACAAAAACCCAGAAACTCCCACCCACAATCAATCATTCCCAATTAATTCCTATTCACTATGAATCAGTCCTACCTTTATAAACAGTTTGCATGACATGGTGACTAGTGTTTTTCCTATCTCTGTTAATTCACTTTCTTTCTTCCTGGAAAATTGCGACTGGAGGAGAGAAAAAGAGTATGTGGAAGAGCTAAATGGAATGAGATTATTTAGAGTTAGGGAGAAAAAGGAGAATACATGAGAATGGTCAGTGCAGGAGGAAAAGGAGGAGAGGAAACAAGGAAGAATGATCCAGACCTGATATTGAGTGAAAGTAATGACCATCTGATTTTAAGATGATGACAAAGTCAAAATCCAGTTGCTGGTAAAGAAATTGGCAGAAGTTAGGTTGGCAGCAGCTGGAACTACAGAGAGGTGGAAGTAGAGAGCAGGAAGTTGGACAGAAAAGTAAAAAGCATGCAGTGTTTATTGCCCTCCTTCAGGTTTTTGATTAGAACCAGACAAAAAGCAACAGTTATAAGTCTTAGTAATTGTCCATAAAACAGTCAACCTCAATAGCAATAAATGAGATAAGTCCCTGAATGGAAGTTATGGATAGGCAGAGGCTTGCATTCAGTAAAATATAGTGCTCTTGCCTATAACATATTAGTGAGGTCCTGATCAAGCTTTTGCCTGAAAACAGATGAAGACAAAAAGGCTGAGTTACCCAAGACAGAGTCAGTGCCAAAGAAGTCTGTAAAACCCACCCCAAAGATAAAGCTAGAAATCCACCACAGAGGAATGAAGAAGAAGCAGAACATAAAGGAAGATCAAAATTACAATACAGTATTAGAATCCCAGCAAGTATTTTACTTTGAAATGAGATTCATATGTATAAGAGCATTTATGGCAGCACATCCCTTCTCTGCTTTCTTAATGCAGTTATGATGAAGGAGACTGGAAGCTTGCAATTTTCTAAAGGCAGGACTGTAGGCATATGTTAGGGTGTTTTTTTGTTTTTGTTTTGGATGACTGCTGTTTGACCTCTTAATGCGAGAAATAACTCAATGACAACTCATGGGCAGCAGGGTGGGTGAGTTCCGGTTAGACTTTTTGACCACCTCTGAAGAACAAGAGTGGAAATATTCTTTACTGTTTACAGTGGTTCTATTCCTACCAAAATTTCCAGTTGGTAGCTATGATGGTGCAGCAGTCAAATTCTTGGCTGTTCTACAGGACTTGGTGCTCTTGCGTTGTTTAATATCTACTTTAAAAACCCCACTGGGAGAGGTTATCTATTGGTCTGGAGAAGGTATTATAAACATGCTAATGATGCAACACCTCCTCACAATGGACTGGAAATGCTGTAGTTTTTAACTGAGGTGTGAAGCAGATATGCCACAAAAAGCTCAAATTAAATCCTAGCAAATAAGAGTTTCTGTTTATTTGGAAACACTGTGGCTATAATTCAATTCCAATGATAGCTTTAAACAGATCAAGTTGCCCCTAAATGAGCACTTCTGTAATTGGCGGTCTTTCTGTATCTCCAACTGCTGCTACAGCAGCAGGTACAAGCTGTGGCCAAAGAAACCTATGTCAGTTTGGGGCTCTTTTTAGACCATGAAGCCCTGATAATACTGAAGTGACTCATATTGTCATCTCATATTTTAATTACAGCATCACACTGAACATGGGGCTGTTTTTGAAGATTGCTTGAAAGCTGCAATTCACAAAAACAGAAGCTAGGTGCTGATGGAGCAGTGTTGCTTTTTCAACAATTTCTTGGTTGTTGCACTATTTCCTAAGGGCTGGTTATTATATACAACAATCCATTGCCAAAATATTTGAGGGACCATCTTCCTCAAAATGACTCTTCCTGCCTAGGGAGAACATAGAAAGAGGGGTTTCTTATGGTTCAAACCTCCATGAGGAACCCAAAGGCAAGTGTGATAGCAGTGATGTTTTGCCTATCATATTTTGCATCTGATCTTGTGCATAACTGTCAAAATCCTGTTATTTAGACAGGCGTCTTAAGGGGCATGGATGAGGGGAGGTTTGTTTCAGGTTCCTGTGACTTTATATTGGGTTTTTATATACTGTGTACCTTAGTTATGGAATTGGGGTGATATATAAAGCATATCTAATAAATGGGATTATATACCCACAATATTGATTTCATATTTTATGTATCTCTGAACACATTAAATGGTAAATTGAATTTTAAGCATGATTAATTGGTTTCTATATATGTCCAATGAATGGGCAGATTTTGTCCATTGTAGCTGAGCACCATTAAATCAAATATTTACTGTGTCTAGGTGAAAATATTATTTTTAAGTACACTTTCCCTCAAGATAAATTTCAGTTATTAACATACACATTTTGCTTTCTTGATGACAGTATTGAAGTAGTTTACCACTGCTGCTTTGCCACGCTATTTAAAAAAAACAACTTTCAGACTAGTTTACAGCCTTCAGGAATTTTCATCCAAAGTGTAGATAACTTTGACTCAACTTACTGTAACTTTTTCAATATCAGCCAAGACCAAGTAGATGCTGCCAGCTAGCTGGGCAAATACTATAATATTTTTTTAATTACTTAAACTGTGAGTGGTGATTTTAAATCTTAAACTTGTCAGGTAATTTAACTAAGATCAAAATATTGAATTGAAATATTTGACACCAATCATCTGGGTGCCTTCCTTCCTTCCTTCCTTCCCTTCCTTCCTTTCCTTCCTTCCTTCCTTCCGCCACTCAACTCCCTGATAAGGCAACTCTATATTTCATAAATTGAAGCACATAAATGATTTAGTATTAATTTTTGCTACCAGTAGAGGGAGATCTATATTAACACAACTGGCAATGTGGATTGAGATAAAAAAAGTTTTCCAGTATGCAGCATCCAAATTATGTTTGATAAGACAGGTGGTAAGTATTTAATTATGAATATTAACAGCTATTCCAAGTGCTTGCTGAGAAAGAGCTGTCATATAATAAATTAATCTAGCTCTTCTACTGAAGGCATTATGCAATGAACACCACAATCATTTCACTCTTCCTATCATTAAATGTATAATATCCAGATGAGCTGAATGTACCCACATGCAGCAAGAAATGGCAGGCACCTGGTGTCAGCACAGTCAGCACTAGAGAATCAAATCTCTAATTACATAGGTATGTACAAGCAGGAGGTCAAGAGACCTGCTATAACAATCCAGGTAGACTTCTGTGGTGTTCAGGAGGGCTTTATGGAGATTCTTGCACATTAAAAAGTATTAAAATGTTGTATTTCAAATATGTGAGTGATCTTTTTATAGTGAGAAGGAGATAATTCGTTGAGACACTATATTTGTGTACAAATTTTCCAAATCCTGGGTCCATTAGGAGCCATTTCTGCTTGGACATGGATCTACACATGTATATGTAGAAGATCCATTGCTAAAGTATGGTTCCCATGCTATGTGCATAAGAATTTTCTTCAATTGAATCACGTCTCCTTCCCTAAAGGTCATTAGAAGCAAATATTGGCCACTTATCAACCTATAAACTGGATCCTCAAGGGGAAAAAAGACTTCAAATTGGCATATGAATGGCTTACATGGATTAGTGGTTTACAAAGCAAAATTTAAGCCAATTTATATTTGTGAGGGAGGAGAGAGTTCCATAGAAGGCAGGGAGATTAGAAAAGATGAACTGCATATTTTATAATAGCTAATGTTTCAAAATGAGCAGTGTTGGTTAAACATTTCTAGCTTTTTCCAATTTTCCAATACACATAAAACCAAAGAGTTGGAAGGGAAAACCAGACCACCAAATTCCACCTGCTGCTCAATACAGAATTTTTAATTTTATAAATTTTAATTTTATAAATAAGGTGAATAGCATGGAACCAGGCAATCAAGTACCCAATTTTCCTAAAGGTACCTAATGACAAAAACTCACAAGCTAATTGCATGGAAATGTGTGGTATATCACTCTAGAAACTTTCCAATGACATTTCATATGCCCACAGACAGACACATTAATCGGTTCCTTTATTATTTGAACAATAAGCCTGTTTGTATTTGTTTAATAACTTTATATATTTTTACCAGATCAAAGCTCCAAGCACAGCAACATTTACAGGTAATGAACGCTTTCAGAAATATATGGTATACAGCATATTGTACTAGGGATCTTTCCAAACTTTTCCTGAAGTTATCAAATAGATAAATTTCAAGAAATCAAAACATGGTCCAAGAAAGGACAATGATTGTGCTGTATAGATGTGTTGATATTTTGAATTGTCCATCATATATGGCAGGATAATTACTCTGCATTTGCTATACTCCAGCTTTTAGTATATTTGTTCTCCCTTACCTGCTACAAAGCAAACAGATAAATCTATTAATGAGTTCCCTGCAGAGGTGGGTTCCTAACTGTTCAGTCCTGTTCTACTGAACCGTTAGTAACTTACTGACCCGGTTCGATAGAACCGTTAGCAACCCGGGCCTGCCACGCCCCCTCCAAAATATTTTGGATTTTTAAAAAGCACTATGCATGCGCAGGTGCACATGGCGTGCAAAGCACGCATGTGGCCACAGCACGCCCCTGAGCGAACCGGCAGTAAGAAGATTTAGAACCCACCTCTGGTTCCCTGCATACAAAGGGGATGCACACAAAACCTAAAAATTCTAGTTAACTAAAAGCAGAGAATAAGGATCTCAAACTTGTTTAATATTTTTAGGAGGTTTCTAACTGTCGCCAACAAGGAAGCTCAGTACTATCACAAAATGTCAAATGACTGGGTTCATTGAGTGGAGCCGGTAGAATGAAAATAGTTAATCTTCATAGCACAGATAGAGTATAAATATTAATCATTGTATTCATAAAGAAAAAGCAGAATTAAATAATAGATAAATAGATCACTTCCTGGATTGTAATAACCTTGCATCTCTGTCATGGAGCTTTAAAATTAATAGGCATATGCTTGTTATTGCTTAATTGCCACTACTATAGCAAAAGTGTACATCACACAAAGTTTTCTATTTTTGTGTAAAAGCTTTGGTGTTCTTTCCAGCACAGCTAAAAATGAGCTGTCCTAGAAACGATGCCTCTAACAGGCCATTTGTCCTGAAGGCGAAGTGCCAGCAGGAAAACGAAGCCAGTTCTGTGAAGCAGATGTACAGAATTCTTCTCAAGGGAAAAGAAAAACTGGAATCATATATCTTGATTGCTCCAGCCTCTTCTCAGTTTCTAGGGCAGTCAAGGTCAATAAGCACCACACTGAGAATGAGAAGCATAGTGTTTGAATGTGGCACATAAATGCTAGCAGCAAAGTACCCTGTTTCCCTGAAAATAAGACCTCCCCAGATAATAAGCCCAATCAGGCTTTTGAGTGCATGTGATAAAATAAGCCCTGCCCCGAAAATAAGCCCTCCCTGAAACAGAATAGCAGCCATGAGGTGACCACGCTCGCCGCCTCCTGCACCTCAAAAATAATAAGACCTCCTTGAAAATAAGGCCAAGCACTTGTTTCAGGGGTCAAAAGAAAATAAGACCCTGTCTTATTTTCAGGGAAACACGGTAGCAGTAAAGGTATTACTCAAACATTTACTTATAGCATTTACAGACTATCTCAGCCTATTCTTATTGCTCTGTGAGTGTGTGTGTGTGTATACCTTTGTGCATGCTTGCAAACTCATCTGGTGATAAGACTATGCAACTGCTTGAGCACAGTTCTGAGCTCATACAGACTGCATATATGAATGCATGTGCAAAATTACATAATAATGAATGTGCATGTGCATTTTAAGCATAATTAAGCAACTTACTGCTGTTAATATGTTAAAATATATAATGATTTCCTTTGCCCAGTTTACACACAAGCAGATGCTCACTCCTCACTCACACACACGTTCCAAATATAGAATGTTGGATAGAATCTCAGTTCAAAAAAATGCAATGGAAAAATATGACATAGAATAATTCAGCATTTCAGTTTAGATTAATAAAACAAATATAATTTTTCAACTGATTTTTAATAACTACACTAACTTTATTTTGTCTTCAGCTGATTTAATTATTTGTTGGTAGTTACTAAGATTTCATTATTTTCATGCTTAACCTTTTACTTATTAGTTAATAATAGATCTATAAATGGTTAGATTTGTAAAATACCTTTTGTTCAGGAGCTCTGAATGTCTAAAATGAGATTCTCCCTTCATTTTATATATACAGTATAATAGCAATCCTGTAAATTCTGTTGGTTTAAGGAAACAATTACTCCAAGGCTTAGAGTGGATGGATTAAAAATGTAAACACATCCTTTAAAAAAAATGAAAATAGCATCAACCACAAAAATTCATTTGGGATTTTGGAAACAGTCACATTCTTTCAGGCTCCTCTATATCACAGGATTGCTATGAGGAAAAAAGGAGGAGAAAGCACTATATATCGTGCCTTGAGTTCTTGAACAAAAAGCAACTAAGAACTGAAAATACATGCTTTGAAAAATGCAAGGAAGTCCTGATCTTTAAACAGTTACAGTAAATACGTTGCGACTTTAATAAAATCTCAGTTTTAAAATGATTTTCTTACCGAAGCCACCTTTAAAATAGCATTTTAATATAGGACCATATATCTTGAAAAATGGGGAAATTAAGTTCTACATTCTAGATCTGTAACTGTAACACAATATTAAACTTTCAGTTCAAAAGTATTCTGAAAGTTTATGACAGAATAAAATGAAACACCATGGAACATCTCTCCCACCTTAAAATAATGAATGAGCCTTTTTTCTCTCTCTTTATGACAAAGGTCTTGTGTGTCAGGAAGCTACATAATTTGAATTTTCTTGAACCACGTGGCTACTCAAAACACTCAGTTCACAATCCTAATCCTATTCTCTGCTGAAAATAACATAGTCCTACCATGTTTTCCCGAAAATAAGACAGGGTCTTATTTTCTTTTGACCCTTGAAATAAGCACTTGGTCTTATTTTCGGGGAGGTCTTATTATTTTTGAAGTGCAGGAGGTAGCGAGCGTGGTCACCTCATGGCTGCTGCTGTGTTTCAGGGAGGGCTTATTTTCAGGGGATGGCTTATTTTAGCGCATGCACTCAAAACTCTGATTGGGCTTATTATCTGGGGAGGTGTTATTTTCAGGGAAACAGGGTACCATATAGCACAAGGTATAGTATGTGGTACTGAAAAGGCACAGCTGAATGATACGTTAAAATACCAGATGGCACAGCTGGATGCCTCCTTGCTTGTCACTTCAGGGCAGAGGAACCCAGCAGAAGGCTACCAACCATGACCTTAGTTCATTTGGGGGGGGGGGAAACTATCCATTTCCTAAACTGCAAAGAGCTTTAAAGTATTTAAAACACTTTAAATTCTGCTCAGAAATATATTGCCATTATTGACTTGGGCCACTTCTGATTAGTAGCAACTGTACTATGAAATAACTATAATTTCCAAAAGCTATGTAAAGCCAGCCTCAAGTATGCATTATAATTATCTAATTGGAATGTTATCAAAGTACAGACAAGTATGATCAAGCTATGAGAACTCAGACTTGATGTAACAGCTGAGGAAAGGCATTCCTTGCTCACAGAAGCAATCTGGACAGTCACTAACAAAGTAGGTAAGTCCTCTTGTGCTCCTGAGCTATAAGACTTTTAGGGGAGTGCAACCGCCACCAAAACAGGTCGAATATCATCTCCACACTATCTATTGCTTAGCCGGTCCAATTCAGATTCTGCATTATTTACTCAACATTTCCGTTGCCGAGTGGAAATTGGATGAAAAAGAAAAACCAAGATGAGGGTGTCAGCTTTCTAACAGCATCTTCAAGGCATCTTTTTCACAGATTTCATGCAAATCATGATCAGCTTAGCAGAAATAATCAAACCAGTAGGAGCCCACAATATAAGTTATGGGGCTAAGCAGTCATCAAATAATGTTTGAACTGGGTTTTGGAATGTTGATTCAGGTTTGTTTTTTGGTTTAAGCCCAAATTTCCAGATCATTGGAGGAGGAGAGTTGAATATTGAGTTTAATCCTAAACAGGGGTGGGTTCTAAACTTACCTTGCCGGTGGTTCGCTGCCTCCCGTGCGGCATGGACGCGCCTCACGTGCATGCACGTGCACCCCGTGCGCGGGCGCATGCGCAGTAAAAAAAAGCCCCGGGGGAAAAAAAGGGCCGAAAACAGGATGGCGATGCATGCGCAGTGCCGGAAACTCGGTTTCTGCGCATGTGCCAAAGAAGAAAAAATCCGGGAACATTTTTCCCCCCAAAAAACAAATTCCCCGAAAAAGATGTCGGCACCCATGGAGCAACAGAACCAGCTCCATGACGTCACCAGCAGCCTACTACCTACTCTGTAGAACCGGTCCGAACCGGTAGGAACCCACCTCTGATCCTAAAGGTTTCACAAGGCAGCAAAATGAATTGGGAGAGGTAGGAATGTTAATTTCAGTTGATTACAAAACAAATAAGGCTTCTTAGCCTTGTCCCACGGGAGAGTTCAGGTTTATTCAGATATAGTACATTTTATTCAATCATCAAAAGTTTATGCAAGTAGTCCTCATTTACCAATCACAATTCAGACCAGTAATTCCATTATCAAGTGACTTGATTTTAAAGTGAGAAGTTATGTGACAGTGAATTTATGACATCAGTATTGGCTGCAACTGTTAAGTGAATCACTATGGATTGTTAAACCCAATGTCACATGACTATGAATTGAAACTTCCTGCCAACTTGGTTGATAACAGCAATCTGTCATTAGAAACATCACTAGATGTTTATATTGCAGTATTTCTACCATCTCAAAAATTTTAAGATGCATGGACTACAAATTCTCAGAATCCCTTTACTAGCATGCCATCCTCAGTCACCATGCTGGGGAATTCTGGGAGTTGAAGTCCATGCATCTTAAATGTGCTGTGGATGAAAAACGCTACTCTATTGCTATAGTCCTAGACTTACAATCACAACATTTTCATAGCCAGCAAGGCAGTTGTTAAATGAGTTTTACCTCCTTTTTGCCATGGTTAAGTAAATCACTGCAGTTGTTAAAGGAATCATGCAGTCTTTAAATGAATCTGGCTTCCTCAATTAACTTTGCTTGTCAGAAGCTCCCTAGGAAGGTTGCAAATAACAATCCCAGGACACTGGCATGCTACACCCATTGTAAATACTTGCCAGTTGCCAAGCACCCAAAGTTTGGATTGCATGGCTATGGGGGGATGGCTGTGATGATCCTAAAAAAGTGTGAGTCGCTTTTTTCAGTGCCTTTGCAACTTTGGTCATTAAACAAATGTCTCAGGGTTCCAAGTAACACCCCCAACAAAAGAAAACTCCGAGACTTGAGTTCCCTCAAAATTCCATTTTATTAGACATGTCATATTGGCACATATGAGAAAACCCGAATCTGAAAGTTCCCAGGTTTACCCCACCCAAGTGAAAGTTCAAGACCCTGCCCAACACCCACATGTTCATCACATGATCCAATCATACACCATCCAAAACTGGAGATGCCTCCCAGTCAAACAATCTCGCAGCTGCAGGGCAAGGTGTCCTTGACTCTCTGAGAAAGGAATGTTATTTTGACTATATATCACCCATACGCCATATAATCCCCCCTACCATTTTCCCATAGCAGAAAATGTGGCAGGCCTGAAGTCCCAATATAAAAAAAGGCTTCCAGGTCTGACAAAATGATTGTTAAGTCGAGGACTACCTCTATACCAAATGATGAGTGAAATAAGAGAAGGGAATGCAAATGCTATTGTTTTCTATCCCGGCATCAATCCACACGAGGATCAAACGATCCCATTTCATTCTTTCATGACATGCAGAAAGAAATTCATTCCAGTTACTTAAGGAAACAATTGCAGCCAGTCGTGAGCCATCTGTGTCTCTTCTCTGATTCCTTTTCTTTTGAATGTATAAATCAGGTCGCCTGGAGGTTGCTGAATGGTATCAATAGGGAACAGGAGCCTGTCACCTGAGACTCTTTCTTGCCTTTCAAGAGAAAAAAAGCTCTGTTGTGGCATCCGCCATGCAGAGCAGTGAGACCGAATGTCAAAATTGGCAACCGAACTGAAAAGCTAGTTTATGCTTAGTTTTTAGACTTTAGTAAGCCGTCGCTGTTCTGGATATAATTTGTAAAAAAAAAATTATACATTATGACTAATACCCTTTTACAAAAAATCAATTTTAATCTATTATTAAACTAGTATAAAGCAACTGGTCATGTTCCTACAATTATGTGTTGTTTTCCCTTCACTGGACAGAATAACAGAGCTGGAAGTGGACTGCCATGGAAACCCTCCATAATGAACAGTCTCCTGCATACCAAAGGAAAGGACAGAAAAAGTAACATGCTGAGTCCACCACTAGCTCCTCTGTGAATGAGTGGAAATACAGCCCTACAAAGAACATGGGGAAAGGAAGATGGGTTTGAATGGTTTACTGGGGGGAAAAAATGTCCTCATGGAATCCTTGATTTCTGTTCCACACCTCACTTAGCAAATACTAGGCTGGATTAAGCAAGAGGGAGATGCCAAAGAGGCCATACTGGTTCTTTTTCTCTTACGATATCAGCATAGTGTTTATGACTGACAAATTACGACAAGAAACTGCTGGGATACTGTTGGGTACAAGAATGCTTAACTACTTCAGAAAAAAAGAAAAAGGAGAGAGATCATTTTATTGTGCCTTTCCCTCTCTGCCAAGCACTTGGTTATCCCTCCTTGAAAATAATCAATTAAAGTTGCAAGGCTTGTTTATCATCATCCCTCCTTCTTAGGAAATAAGCAAAATGATGTCCTTCTTGTCTTTCCAATATAAGATTCACTGTAGGAGGAGTTCTGCAGTTTTCCAGTTCTATCGCCACCATCTCCCTTTCCACAGAGAATCAACACACCCCAAAATTGGGCATCAAGACTTCCTGGTTCCATTTCTGACATATTCTCTGGCAGGTCTAAAGAGAATAACCCCTCCACTGTCTAAGATGCAGAATTTTTAAGTATGAACAGAGTTAAGTTTCAACCAAAAAAGAAAAAAAAACCTATAGCAACTGCACTGAAAAAGATGCACTGGAGATAGTGGTTTGCCCAGATGTTGTCCTTAATCACATAATTTATTGCCTGTCTTTCACCAGTAGCAAGACAAGAAACCTTTTAAAAAATGAAAGAATATGACTGGATTTTGTAAAATCATCAGTAGAAGGCAAAATGGATGGATGAATGAAAATAGACATTTTCCTGTCAAAGAGAAACTGGCTGAGCTGAATGAAGGGAATCAAATAGGGAATTAGTCTGGAATCCCTATGTGGGTATAAGAAGGTAAAGCCTGACACCCCTTGAGTGCCATTGAAGCTTATCTAGTCTGTCTTAGGTGCAAACTATCAAAAAGCTAATTGAACTCTTTGCATGTGGTTCTGTTTGTTTGCAGCTGACATTATCTTCATGCCCTTGTAATACTCCCTATACTGAAACACATGGCAAAATATTTTGCCCTAGCTGCCCTGGGCAGGCAGAAGTAGTTGTAATGAACAAACTGAATAAATTTTCTCTGTGATATTTTTCTGGGTAATTCATTGTAAGCTAGACAAAGCAATTTGATTGCAATGCACACCCTAATCTTTTCCAAATCCTCTCTCAACTCCCAAGTAGTCCTTGTTTGGCCAGGTTGAAATAGCTAAGAACCTAATAATGAATTAAAGACAGAAATACTTATTTCATCAAAATGTTTCTTCTTGAATTACTGGCTTTCTTTGATAGACGTTTAGTAGAACTATAGTTTCTTACCAATGTCTGCCTTAATAACAGCTTGTAGTGACTGCTGACTTTTTGCTTTATGGAATATTCCCAAATGGTTCTCAACAATAATATTTTAACTGCACTCAACTGCAAAAAGAACAGTTAGAGCAAGCTAGGATATCTTACTAGGGAACTTCATTTGCTGAGTAAGGTAAAATGTAATGATTGCCTCTTGTGCTGAGTTATGGGTATAGAGAACATGAGGGAAATCATTCTCTGAAGTTGGAATTACTAGCTAATCTACAAGCTTATAAAAATACAAATAAATCCAATGACGTCTCTTGTTCATGCAAATTAATATTCATGCAACACAGAAAAACAATCCAAACAAAGAGAAATAGTAATTTGCAGAGGGCATTAAGAACTCAACGGTACAACCTGAACTTCACAGGTTCACAAGTAGAACCTTACCTAGGGCAACAAATTCTTGAATTTAATCAGTATTGTATTGAATTTATTCAGTATTCAGTGTTAAAGATACGTCTATAAGAATTATGCCATTAAAAAAGCACTATGTAACATGGTCACTCATAATTGGCTGAAAATAATTCTTTTGAAAGGTCAGAAAATAAAAAAGCCAAATTTCCTCCATCACCGTGTATTAAGTACAATACAATTTTCTCAGTACATTACTGAAAACCTCTGATGAAATAAACAGTAATCCCTGAAAATTTATAGAATAATTCAGTCCTTAAGGTGCACCAAGATTTCATTGTATTTTCCTGGGTTGTAACTTCAACTGCTTTTGCTCCACTCATTTTCTCTTTTTATAGCCATCAAAGTAACCCTTTCCAATTGGGAAATATATGGTGAATATAACACAAGTTTGCTGTAAAGGCAACTGAATACAATTCAGAGTGAGAACAATATTTCCTGAATGCATAAATAGTGTAATCATTAAAGCACTTTTAGATGGAAAAATATTTAAGCATACCCTACATTTTGATTTGTGCAATGAGGATGGGGAGAAAATCTCTACCTCCTGTAGCATGGCCTGCATAATTCACCTGAAACAAGAAACATTTTCAATGTTTTCTTAAACATTGAACAGAGATATGATTTTTGCTAAATGCTGTATATTTCTCTTTTTCTTGAAAAAAAGTGAAGTGCCAAATCACCAGTACCAAATATCTGTGTATACATAACTATGCCCTACACTTAGTAGGTATACATATAGTCTTAACATTAGTTACTTGTCCTGTGAAGTCAGATTCTAAGGCACAGTTTTCCTACTAATGACAAATTCAGCAGTGATATAAAACTGAGCAAAGTAAAAACAGTGTCTCCCATTTTTTCTAAGCTTTACCAAAGCCATGACCATTTCATCTTACCTTGTCAGTGAGGCATTCAGACTCTTCTGTCAGAAGGTAAACATTCCCACTTTCAGCCATAAGGATAGTAGTGTCTGTAGTAGATGAAGATCTTGGCCGGCCTTGATGTTGATGCAGGATTGCTGTCAGGCTGCTATCCTGGGGGGCCCTGCGCACAAGGTGTGGACTGCCTTTTTGTGGTTCTACAGAGCTACTCTTGGCTCGGCGACTGCCACTATGCAAACTGGTTCCTCTCTTGATGGAAGGGCGGGAGCGAATCTGCTGTAACACCCTGTTGAAGGCAGTGGGTCGAGCTGGGAGGTCATGGAGAGACACAGCATACGAGACACGATGCATCTCAGGAGAGCGTTCTTTTTCATCAGGGGAGTCATGATCAGACATGCCATGGTGTTGCTGGGATGACTCCTGGGAATTCTGATGCTCCCGTTCCCGGGATCGCCTACGACTATGGAAAAGATGTTTGAGTCCATGACCAAACATAGAACCTTCAGACAGCTGTTGTATCTTCTGTTCAAGGTAAGAAGACAAAATATTGGAAAGATAGTTATGGAAAGAGCTACATAAAATTTGTTGCAAAACACAGATGAAATATGGAAATATGAAAAAAACCCACCCTGCCTATGCCACCCCAAATCACAATTTTGCAATTGTCTATTGTTACTGATTGGTGTAATTCTTTTGAAGTACAGATTTCATCCATATGATGTGCACATCATAATTAAGAAGTCTGGACACTATGCTTCTTCATCACATTAGTGAACTCCTGTGTTGTCCTATCTGCAATGTATGATACAGTACATTGTGCAAAAGCTCCTCATCTGACTCCCTCAGATATCAGAGGGAAGGAAAGACGACGTGAATAGACTTGCAAGAATAAGCCATCTAAATAAAGTTTAGTTCTATTTTTCTGTGTAGTCTGTTTCCTAGTATGGTTCATGTTGAAGGGGTGACATCAGCAATAGTCAGAGACGTGCTAAAGAAGTAGGAGTAGAGAGTAAAGAGGCAGGCCTTGATGGAGACAGGAAAGATCCATTACCAAGGCAACAGTCGGATAAAGTGGCTTGAGCCTATATCAAGAAAGAGTTTTATAAAAATTCTCAGAGAACTCCCCTCCCCTCCATCATATTAGAGAAAAGGAAAAAAGAGGGGAACCACATTTGGACTTGTAAGATTCTGTTACTATAACTATTCTGATAATTGTCTTATTAGGCCCTCACAGTTTCTTATAAGGCTGATAGTAGCGAAACTCTGAGGAGGACGAAGATGAATGCGTAGGGTTAAAGGGCAAGAAGACATAAAAATTGTATGATTAGAAGAGCTGCAATTAATTGAGTACCCTTTAGCATCATAGGGACATACTGTCAAAATATAACTTACTATCTACTCATCATGCTATTTTGTTTTGGGATAAGCAAGGTTATGTAAAGCATGGAAAAGAAATAATGAGCCAAAAGAATTAGATATAAGAAGAAAAGAAAATATAGCGAAATATAGTTTATCATCACAATTCACTATTCTCCTCCATTCCTATCCTTGCAAATCATCCTGCTTCCCCTGGATTTACATATTGATATTGTCATTTGTTCTTTTATATTGTTCATTCTAAACACACATTTCTTATGGGATGGCAAACTTACTAAATCATGAAAGTCATTAATCATTGATATGTGTCATTTGAAATATGGCATTGTAAGGAATATCCATGGTTGGATATTTTGAAAATCAAAACAGCTCACAGAATCCACACTCTAAAGTCTAACTTGTGTGACAACAATATGGTGATCACTTTTGTTTTGCCTTGTAAATCTTAACAATATTTCCAAATGAAATATTTATTTTTGCCTTTCTTAGTATATTTTAATTAGAAAGATGCCCCAAAAGCCTAGTCAGTCAGTTACATATACGGTGTTAATTCTACTTCTGTTTCTTTACTGCTCACCATTGGCCCAGGCTATCGCCAAAGCCACAATCTGAAAAGCCTAAGGGAGAAGTTACTCTAAGGAAAAGCAAAGTGGTCTGTAGGCTCAGTTGCTTTTGCCAGAAAAGTTCCTACAGTATTCATAAATGAAGGCCAATGAGATTATAGATATAAACTGTTCCAAGTAAAGCTGCCTTTTGCAATTGACTGAGGGTGATTTTATTAATAGCAATGATGGTGGTGTTATTAATTTATGATAAAAAATAAGCAATAAGCATTCAGGAAAAGATGCAAATCACTACTTATTTCTTCTATCAATGTTTTCCACTTGTGCAGAATCTTCACTCTGATGCAATAGGAAGCAAGAAAAGGCTAATGATGGGTCAAGAGTCATACACAAAAACAGTGATCATGTTACTGCACAAGACATTAATCAACAGAGGATAATGGAATGCTATAAAATTCCATTAAAAGCCTAGCTATTGTTTTCTTATTAAAGTTTTGAAACTTTTCAGACCTTCCTGCCTCGTTCTAAAGTTCTTCTACTTTTTGAGTTTTTCAAGTTAATAATCCATTTTACAATGAATGTGGAGAGATACTGACATACGGTTGTGAACATATGGGCTGTGTGCATACATTTCTGGATTGGAACAGTAATCCACAAACGTTGAGATGACAAATAGATCATACTGTTTCCAATTCTGTCCCACCCTACAAAGTGAAACATAAGTGGAATAAATAGCTCTTACTGCATCAGACTAGTAATATGTGGCAACACCACCACATATCCAATATGGATTAAGGATGATTCTCTGTTATAATACTCTCAACCCTATCATGAATACAAATATTATTGAATAATAATTTATTTTGTGAACCAGCCTCATGTCATTGCAAACATAGTGGTATTTCAATCACTAAACATCCCTTATGCTAGTTAAATAAGTTTGCAGTAAAAGATTCACTGAGGACGGCCCTTTTTACATTAGTATTTATAGACAGAATATAGGTTTTAGAATTCCAGAATTTAATATTAACTGGCCTTTCACAAAATATCTGAGGCTAAGATGTATGAAAAACAGAATTCAGTGTTTTGAACAAGATGTAATTCGTCATCCATATCCTACGGATTGATATTTTAGAAAATTATTTTTGAAAGAGGGGGAAATCTCTCTACTGAATTGTTGCTTTGGACATCACAATTTAAAAGTTTATTCTATTTATAGTGTTTCTATGGAAACAGTGTACATAAGATAAAAAAGAACTACAAAACCTACAGATTTCTCCCATCACGATACAAGATGGATTTAGATTCTTCATCTGCCTTTAAAAAGACTCATGGGAACCAAAATGAACAGTTCCCACATTTTAAAAATAGCTAAAGTAAAACATTAAAAAGAGAAAGTTGGTGACAGAGAAGGAAAAACAAGTTATTTTGACAGCAACATACAAAGACTAACTTAATCTCATTTTTTCCATTAAAAGGGGGTGGGTGTGGGAGTGGATTGAGGATGACAAATGACAATAGCAAAACAAATAAATGACAGCTGAAATTTTTGTTTTGTACATTATTCAGGAACAAACATAACACAGAAAGAGAACAAGTGGTCACACCAAGTAACTCAGCCTCCAGCCTTGTGTTGGAACTACAACTCCCAGAAGTTCCCACATTGCAGGACTTTGCTGGGGTATTGTAGTCCCAACACATTTGCAAGATACCAGCAAACAGCAGTGGTATGCAATTTCATACAGTGTCAGGACTTATTTACAAAGTTACATATAGTTGACAGAGAAACTGTTTTTTAAAAATACATTGCTTCTGGATAATTCACATTCCTACAGAATTTGACTACTTGACTGCAGACACCACGGGTTCATTCACAAATACGAATATTGAAGTTTAGCGGTAATGTTACTTGTTGAATTGGTACCAGAATATTAAGCAGAATATTACTTATTAAATGGTCAGTTGGAAACCAAACTGACTTAATCTCTCTCTTTTTTTTAATAGAATGACCACATTAGTCAGCAATGGGAAATGTAACAGATGTAGTGTACCTTTATTTCAATAAAGCATTTGACAAACTTTCACTGCAATTCTAGTAGAGAAGATGGTAAAATGAGGCCTGGATTAGGCTACTATTAGAAAAATACAATGATGTTTGAATACCTATGCCAAAGAGTTTACATTAATAGCCTATAAAGCTGGAGGGAAGTATAGTTGAATTGCAATGGGGCTCCATGCTTGTCCAATGTATGTATAAATACCATAAATAAATACAGTGTTATGGGAACACAGAATGCAATGCTAATGCAAGAATCTCATAAATACTGCAGACAGAAGAATCCTAATCATATCCAAAATGAGGAAAAATAATAGGAGATTTTTTTTTCCCTTTAACAATATATGTATTTTTATCACTCTAATTTTTTGGTGTTTTGTTCTTTTTTTGTCATGATTTTAAAAGCAATAAAAATAAGCACACACACACCCATTGCTATGTACTTCACAGGCGCTATTGAAACAGATGAAGTAGTGATGAATTCCTGCATTGAATGTTGAACTCCATTCAACAACCACAAGTGGGACCATGGGTTATTAAGTGAAATGGTTCCTAAATGAAACCATGACTGTGCTTATGATCTTCCTTCAGCTTTCCTTTGCTTTATAGTTGTAAAAGTGAGGATTAGTTATAAAGACATTTTTTCATCACTGGTCACTAAACGAGGACTACCTGTACTTGATCTCCAAGTCCCTTCCAAGCCTTACATATTTTTGATTCTATGATCCTCAAACCTTGAATTTTATGACAGATCTGCCACTGTGGAAATGTTTCTCTTCTGAAAAATTAATGGCAAAAAATCTTATTCAAGAACAGCTGCACTGACCTGCCAACCTTAGCTGAGTGACTCAACAACTTCCTTTCAAGCTGAAAGAAAAAAACAAAAAAACCCAGCAAACCTGATTCGTTTCCCTTAAAATACAGGGGGAAATGCAAAGGAACAATGCATGTTGAGAATAGAGATAGACTCCTATTATTTTTCCTCATTTTGGATATGATTCGGACTCTTCCATCTGTAGTATTTATGCCATCCTGGCACCAGCATTGCATTTCTGTGTTCCCATAACACTGCCCTTCTTGAACAGTTAAGATAATTATTATTTCATTGCAGAAAACTGCTGGTCAAACTGCAGAATTCAATGTTATACTTTTTAAGTTTTGAGTTCCAAGAGTTTGGGGGCAGGCTAGTGCTTCAGTAACAGGAACCATTGTCTTGTCCTATCTCATATAGCCTGAATTCAGATCTCTCTGGGTAGATTTCACAGGCAGCCCTATTGGTATATCTACTTTTTAATCCCTCTATTCAGTTTTATGACACCCTGCTAAGCTTGATTTCCCTGCTTATACACATCATTCTCACTTTACTAAGCCTCCACATCTCTGGAATCAAGCAAGCTGTTATTTCCTGACCCCTGCCACAAATATAGAATCTACAGTATATGGTCGCTTGCAATCACCACAGCTTTCACTGAAATTTATATCAGGAAAACTCACATGTTGAAGGCTAAGCAGCTTTCTCCCCATACTAACACTTCACACTTTTTGCAAAATGACTAAGCAAATATTTATACCAAATACTGAAAATACTGAGGTACTAGCACTTTTTCTCTCTCCTTTTTGTATGGGGCAGAAGGAAGAGAATTCTTGTTACCCCATTAGCTACTGAAGTTCAGGAGAGGAACACTAAATGACGGTTTGTGTTAAATTTATATTTAGCGGAAGCAGTATGCTCCATCCCATATTTGGGTAAAGCCGGTTGCCCTGAAAAACACACTTAAATGATGGTTTTAGCAAATTCCTTTTTATTGGTTAGAGGAAGCATTAATTAACTCTTGATGTTATCTGAAGTTTTCAGAATTTTCACAGAACTTCAATTCACCGGGAGCAAAAACTTCAAACTGCTTTGGAAGGAAAAAATACACCACGTGAACCTGCCCTAAACATTTTGCATATACAGTTGACTCAAATAAATAAATATAATAAATATGCTAGTAGTAACTTAATATCACTCAAGAGTTTTGTTGAAAAGAACTTCCATGTAGTAATGTTTTCTAGGTATGCATTCATATTTGGATTTGGGTGGATTTTCTGTTAAAACACTATTTCAGTTCTAGAAGAAGCTATAAAAGGTCACATTTTTCCCAGGAACTGAAGGAATTCTAAATATGTTTTAAAGCATTTCCATAGCTGGTCCTGGGCATTTCAGGAATTGTATTTCTGTGGGTGGGTGGTGGCGCTACAGTACTCTTGGCACATTTCCTTGCATTCTTCACTCATCCCTCCCAGGAATAATCCCCTCAACAATGAAGCAGTAGAGCAGAATTTGGGGAGATGGCTGCCATATGTATGTATGTATGTATACATTATATTTATCTTTAAACTATAGATTGGAAATGGAACTTTTTCTAGAATATACTCACAAAATAAATACTATTCTTATTCATTATTGAGTTTTTGAATGGCCAACTTTTCTTTAGTCTGTCATCCATTTATGCATGCCATGTGATAAAATAACCTTGCCCTGGAATCACTTTCATTCAGAACATTGTACAATTTTTCCTAAAATGCACCTGTGATTACTTTGTTATTACTATACCAGGGAGCATATCATGAAACAATCACTTATCTATTAATTTATATCATCTAGATCAGGGGTGTCAAACTGGATTTATTTGAAGGCTGGATCAGCATTCTCCTCTGCGGACTGGCGGTGGGTGGGCTGGATGCCTCCTGCAGCACCCTGCCGGCCATTTTGGACCCATTTTCAGGCCCATTTTCGGGCTATTTTTCAGCCCATTTTCAGCCAGCAGAGTGCTGCAGGAGGCCATGGAGAGTGAAAACAAGGTGCAGGGGGGGCGCACCAGAGGTGGGTTCCTACCGGTTTGGATCGGTTCTATAAAGTAGGTAGTAAGCTGCTGGTGACGTCATGGAACCAGTTCTAGTCCGTGGACACCACCATCTTTTAAAAAAATTTCTTTTGGGGGAAAATTTTTAAAAAACTTTTTTGGTTTTTTTTCTTCTTCTGCACATGCACAGAAGCCGGGTTTCCAGCACTGCGCATGAGTTCCCATCTTGTTTTGGCCTTTTTTGGGAGGGAATTTCTTGGAATTTTTTTGTACTGCGTACACATGGCCATGTGGCACGTGAGGCAGCGAACTGGTGGCGAGGTAAGTTAGAACCCACACCTGGGCTGCACGCAGCCCGTTTTAGCTGCCAGAGCCCCTGTGGCCCAGATTTAAGCACCTGTGGGCCAGATTCAGCCCACGGGCCTTGAGTTTGACACCCCTGATCTAGATGATACCAATTTAGCCTTTTTATTCAGAATTAAACCATTCCCATATATGTATTCCCCACTCCACGAGTTTACACTTTAACTCATCCTTTTTCTTTCTCCTAGATTTACCAACAAACCATACACTTATTTTTACTTCCCCCCCCCCCATTCTTTCATATGTGTTCTTTCCCATTTCATTCTCTTACTTTCCAAGTTGCAAACTTTAAACAATTATGGTCCTTAAAAATACTTTTCTACATAATGGATGGGCCACTTTGGAGACATAAAAACAAAGGACTGTTTTGGATTTCAAAACAACCCAGGAATGCAACATTATTTAATGTACCAATTTAAAGTATTTACACTTGGCTTCTCTTATTCAATCTCAAATAGTATAACAAAGAAGCTGTAGCAGTGCCACTTCTCGCTTTTGTATCCAACCCTGTCCATCGTGCTTACTGAGGTAATCTGAGGAGAATCCCATTGTGGGACTGAATTTTCTCTGCATCACTTCTTTCTCAGTGGAAGAACTCACTACTTTATTCACTTTTTAAAGACTTGAAACACCTGTCTTCATACATATTTTCATTCATTTTTAATATCCTTACTTTTAACATCACTTTAAGGTTTTATCTTTAAGTTGTAAATCACTGGGGTATTTCAGAAGTCAGTAGTATATATAATCTAATAAAAGAAATAAAAGTGCAAAAGGCAAGGTGATTTAGCTCTTATATTGAACTCTAGCAACTGTGAATAACTATACTATGGAAGGTCTTGTGCAGAGGTGGGTTCCTACCAGTTCAGACCAGTTCTATAGAGTAGGTAGTAAACTTAGGGAGTAGTTCTCTGAACTGGTAGTAACGGCAGCCTGGCCATACCTCCAAGTCGGTTCAGCTCGCTCCCCCCCTTGTGCCCAGTCACCGCTCACTTGCTCACTCGCTGGCCCCGCTCGGCCGCACCATGCTTGCCCCGCCTCCTACCCAGCCGCCGCTCACTGATTCACTGGCTCGCCGATTTCCCCGCCTCTGAGTCTGAGCCCTATATATACCACGCTGCGTGGTTATCAAGTGGCCTATTTCTTCTAGTGGCCTTGCCCTCACATCTGCTGCCTGCGTTACTGTTGCCTCCTCCAGTGGCTGCCTAAAGGTAAGTAAGCCGTGGGACGTGGACTGTAGGGATGTGGCAAGAAACTACTAAGAGCGCCGGCAGGCTTTCTGGTGTACATGAGACACGTCCACAGAACCAGTAGCAAAAAACATTTAGAACCCACCTCTGGTCTTGTCCCCAAACATCTTGTTATGATAATGGTGCCTGAGAGATTAAATGAATAGTGTAGCCCCCCTACCAAATGTATAAAAAGGCAGACAAGAAACTTGATGGAAGAACAAATTCCAGTAGCTGAAAGGTGGTGTTAACAAGGCAGTTACTAAACATGACATTCCAGAAACTAAGGTAGTCCTGATCCAAACTGTTTACCAAACAAATATAACTGGGAAGGCTGAAACGCAATAGATTCTTCCTCCCTGCATGTTAGAGATGTTAGCAATAGCAATAGCTCTGACACTGTACGCTGACTTTTAAAAAAAGGCACCCTTATACCAATTTACTTTAGCTATCCCATGCAGCAGAATGTTAATGGCTCTTGATAAAGAATATTAATTTTAAGTAAAGAAAAATCCAAATTGTCAGAATGGATACAGATACATGGGATTTAGTGGCTTAAAAACAAGAAAGTATGCATAAATATAGATATATAATGATGTATTTAAATTTAAAATTTGATGGAAGGATTTTTTTTGGTCAAACTTCAGTTGATAGGAAACAAGTTCATCTTCTTCAAAGGGTAAAGGTGGAAAATGAGTCATTTGTGCTAGGGAACCATTTCCAAATAACCTATCTTGCATATTATTTTCATGAAAATAGCAGGTGCCAGGATGCAAATGGTAGAAATATTCCCCTTTTGCAGACTCCTATTTTGAAATCCTACCATTCAGGTGTGGAAGACATGAGTCAGCTTCTGCAAAATCTTTTATTGCATAGATAAGTTATATAGCAGCTGTAATAAGTCTGACCTCTTTTATCCATTGCAAGCTCTTTCGCATACAGTATAATCTACTTGATCTGCATTGTTCGTTTTTGGTACCTGAGAGCTAGATAGTTGCTTCTTTCATTCCCAAATTAAGCTGGGTTTCTTGGCACTCACGAAAATACCTACTGGAAATAAAATAAAATGTATATACTTTTAAAATATATACAGTTTTGATGGACATATAGATAATCCCAAACAATGAAAATTGTTCACTACAACTTCTTGCAAAATTCTCCTAATTAAATAGAAGTCTAATATGATTATTTTTCCTACTGTTATCTGTTGAATACTTTGGCAATCAGTTTCAACAGAGCACTTCTTCACTCCTGCCACCTTAGCATTAATGGGGCAAGTAAACAATTTCATCTATTCAAAAGTTATTGGATGCTTGTAATTAAATTCACTTCTAGGCCTCAATAAATGCACCATATGATAATCAGAAGGATGTATTCTTTTGCTGCCAATACTATCTCAGCCTTTCCCAATCCGATGCCCGCTAATTAGGCATCATGATAACATTCAATTGAGTGGGAAATCTAGTTAACGTAATCCTAACTCTTCTGGGAAGGCATCAAGTTCCATTCCCTTCAAAACGTAACTTCTACAGGTAAAGCAATGGCTGGATTCACTGTTCAGCCTAAGGTATAATATAATCTGTTTAGCTTTGGTTCATGATATTAATAGAATCTAGCCAATTATTCTTTAGTCAGGAAATGTGATCATAAAAGCCCAGTCATGCACAATACCACTGAAAAAGAAGAAGAAGAAACCAGCATGGTTTCACAAAGATCTCTCTGACAAATTGAAAGACAAAAAGGACAAGTACAAAAATGGAAAGAGGGACATACAACTAAGGCAGAATATCAGCAGATAACCAGATTCTGCAAATATGAAGTCAGGAAAACAAAGGCTCAGAGTGAACAAAGACTTGCAACAAAAGTCAAAGATAACAAAAAAAGTTTCTTCCAACATATAAATAACAAGAAAAAAATCAAGGAAACAGTCAGTCCACTAAAGAGAGAAGACGGCAAGGAAGTAACAGAGAAAAAGCAGAGAAATATTGATTAAGTAAACCATAGCTTAATGAGATATTTAAATCCAATCAATCAAAATTGCTTTGGATAGATCACTGCACTGAACTGCACACAGTACATAACTGAACTTTGGAATTCTCTAACCTAAGATATAGTAATGGTCCCATCAACTTAAATGCCTTTTAAGAGAAAACAAGACCAATTAATAAAGGCATTAATGACAACCAATAATGAAGACTATATCTACCTTCAATAATAATAGAACCTATATCTCTAAATACTAATGGCAAAGGAACATTATTGGAAAACAGTTATTACTTTTAAATCATGCTTCTGAACTTCCTGCTGCTATTTCATTCTAGAAACAGGTTTTAGACTAAATGGATTGTTCTTCTTTTATATGAAAATATCTCATGTGTGCAAGTTTTCTCACTGCAAATTAATTTAGTAGAAGAGATATCAGGAATCCTGGGGGGGGGGCAAATCTCACTGACAAGTGTAAATTCTATAACCACCAAATATTTTCTATAATATATAATTCTGAGATAGCAATTTCCATATTAAAAATTGGGTTATGGAATTGAAAAAAGGAATGGAAGACTGAAGAATGGAATTTTCTGGGGATTGGTTTCTTTATGTCCATGCTATATTTGATATTAAATGCAGCTTGGAGAAATTATTTAGCTTTGTAATAGTAAACATGAAGAAACTGCAATCTTAATCAAGGAAAGGGGAAATTTCTATTGTGTTCCCAATGAAAATAGTTCCTTCTCTGATGCTATGAGCAGCAGAAAGAAAATGCATTCTCACTGAAAATAATAAAGTATTGTTCTTTTATTTGATATTATATTAAAAGGAGTGCTTTTTCTATATGTCTACGATTGAAAAAAACCTTGCTTTCCCCCCATTCCACAATTTCAATTAACGTGTCCTCCAAAAATGTGGGCTTTTTTAAAAAAAAAGCAAGAAATTGGCAACTTCCTAATGACATTTACTATCTTTACTTTAGCTTCCAATGCTCACTTCAATAAAGATGGGGAAAGCAATTAATTATCATCCTTTTTTACCCTTAGAGAAATGTTGGAGCCCATTATAACTGCAGGACTGTTTTTTCTTCCTTTAAAAGCTCAACTTGCAAAGAATAATTATAATCATATGCCTCATGAAGAACAGTATCTTCGCAAAACTGACTTTAAGCAAGGAAAACAAAGCTGTTTGTTTGGAATTCTGAAAGTGTATGGACAGTGATTAAATGATATTGCCTTTTACTCCACAAAATACAATGGATGCCCCTACATCAGCATTTTTTGACAGCTGAATAAAACAAAAGTCTTCAATCACAACCTTAATGCTATGGAATACAACAAAAGAAAAAGACATGAGACTATAATTTACTATATATGTAGCTGCAGCAGCATGACTAAGCCTGTGGGTTAAGAAACTGGAAGTCTCAAAACTTCCTCTTCCTTCCGGGTCTATTCATTTTATTTTTTAACCTCCTGTCTTGGTGCAATGGCTTTAAAGGTCTTGCTGCCACTGCCTGTCTCCAGGGAATAGTTTATATGGGATCTTACTAGAGCATGTGAAACAGAAGGGGCTTTTGCAACCTGTATCATTTCTCTGGGAAATTCAAAAGGGGCAAAATAGACAGAAATGAAATAAGTTCTATAGTGGGTCCAATGGCACTGAGATGCATAGCTGTGTGTGTGTGTGTGTGTGTGTGAATCCTCCTCTTCAGGAGCTAGACCAAACTCACAAGAACTAAACAGAATCCATGTAGCAACCATAATATTGCAATTACCACTTTTTAAAATAGGAAGTAGAAAACATTCCTGGCAGATGCAGTGCTATTTGAAAAACAAGACTATGTCACCACACCTGGGAGAAAAACATTATCATTTTTATCAGTAAGAACTTGGCAGAGTTCCAGTAGTTAGGAACTAATTTGTACACAGAATTTTAAAATCCTATCACAATAAATGGCTGACTGTGTATTCCAAATTTTCTTACTATTCTTCTTAAATAATTATGCCGACTTCATAATCACAATCCTTCGAACTTATCCCAGGCAGAATCAAGTCATCAACTTGCTGTTGACTCTTGCCAGGGCTTTTTCCAAATCTACAGGCCAGATAAGAAGTTTGCTTATAACTGGATGACCGTTTCTCTACTTGAAAAAAGTAAACAGCGAACTCTTATTTTTCCATCCATGAAAATGCTATAGAATAGATTATTCACTATTCCTAATGCTTCAGCAGAACTTTAAAGCCTGAAAGCTATGCAACAACTCCACTCTGCAGATTCTTTACAATAACCCTTTTTGTAATGGGGGGGAATAGCTGGGATGTAGGTGTGAGTGGAACTGTTCACAGGATGCTGAAATACAAATAATAGGTAGCTAACTATGAATGCCCGGGTTCAACCTCTATTGCTGCTAAGGAAAAAGACACCTAGACACTTCCATGTGAAGAAGCTGTAACAATAAAAATGCCCATCCAGATCTCTATGACCCCATAATGCTGACTGGATTGGGCAGCTGTGGATATATTTCCAGCTGAATTACAGCATAGCCCAAATCAGTAAAAACATTTTTTCTCCATTTTACAACTGATAAGCTCTATGAAGCTCTTGAATTCCATATTTGAAGTATTTTTTTCCAGCATCAGCCACCCTGTTAAAGTGAATGCTGGCTTGACTTAACAGGGATGAGCCTGATGAGGGTGATATCAATTTCCCACTTTTCTTTGGCAGGGAAGGGCTAGGCACATTATGCACCAGACTGCTTATATTTTTAAATATATTTACCCCCTTTTTCCGGGAAGGCATTTTGGTCATTCCAATAGAGTCCCAGTGAGGATGGAGGTATAAAAATACCTTCACAATAACCAATCAGTCTTTTCAGGCTGTTTTTATGTTTTTATAATTAATAACCCCTTTCCTCACTCAGTCACTGTGGTTAAATACCCTAAAAAACACATGGTAGCAAAATTGATAATAGACCTCCATAAATTTGTAGTAGTGGAAAAGTGATGGTGGGAAACCAGACAGATCATCCTTTCACAAACATTTTGTAAAAGGTAAAGGTTTTCCCCTGTTCTGTCATGTCTGACTCTAAGGGGCGGTGCTCTTCACCATTTCCTAGCACTGCCCCCTAGAGTCAGACGTGACAGAACATGGAAGCTTCCATGGTCATACGGCCAGCATAACTATATGCCAAGGTGCATGAAGTGCTGTTACCTTCTCACCAAAGTGGTACCTGTTTACCTACTTGCACTTGCATACTTTCAAACTGCTAGGTTGGTAGGAGCTGGGACAAGAATGGGAACTCACCCTGTTATGCAGTACTTGGGTCTCAAACTGCCAACTTTCTGGTCGACACCCCAGCATCTTAACTGCAAGGCCACTGTGTCCCTTTTTTGTTTTTGTAAATGGCCAGCCAAATGCACACAATGTGTACTGAAAATATGCATTGGTGGGGAGTTTCCTTTTGGAGTTGAGGAAAGGAAGAGGGTGTTCTGTTTCATTTTTTTGCTGCTTCAAAGCCAGGCAGTGGCTTGAGTATCAATCAAATGCATTTTTCTCAAATTCCTACTGGTCACCTAGAGGGGGCAGCATAGATTAGCTCATTGTATTCTGCTGTTCTGGAGTGAGCAGTTGGAGGAATATAGGGTTAGAAACAATGCTGTGAGGAAATGCTATACAATGTTATAGTCAATACAAATAAGAGTGGGGTGGACATAATTGCAAGCATTTACACTAGGTGGAGCCAGAGCAATCTTCAAAGGTGAAGGCTGTACATCACAACAGAAAACCTATCTCCAAAAGAATCCCATTTTACAGAAATGCGAATGAAGACTAAAAGGCAAATTTGTAAGTATATAAAGGAGACGGTGGATGTAATGTTCACACACAAAACTTCAAAATATCTTCATTGGTGCTGCAATAAGAAGTATTTTATGGATTGTAATTAAATTCTACTCCTAGGTTTTTCAAATATCTTTAAAATGTAGCAGTTTGACATTCTAATAAAATAGCAAAATATGTGTTTTGATAGTTATGTCACCAGATATAAAATAGTATAGTATACTTATTTAGAATCCCCATACTTACACGATTACTGGGAATATAACATCTTTTGTATCCATCCACACTTTCTGCTTCCTCTCCCATTTACCACTTTTCCTTTTTTATTCTTAAGGTTACAATTCTAGCATACAAATGTAGGATAAGGTCCATTGAAATAGACAGAATTACAGTGCTAATAAATGAACCACAATCTTTCCCTACATACTGGTATCTTTTATGCCTCACAAAGATATACATCCTGACATACCACACACTCTAACTCTAATCCAGTTACTCTTTGTACCTTCTCTATAGCAATTGTGGATGAGGGAAGAAAACAAATAGAACATAAAATGCATTTAAAAATGCAAAAGAAACATAAAGCAAAGGGAAAAAGAAAAGAAAATGATGGGGAAATAAAGGAAGAAGACGTAGTAAATGGAAGTAAAATGAAACTAATACCAATAGCTTTTCATTTATCTTCAAAACCAAAAGGTGGCAGAAAATTTTAAAGTTACAAAATAACATACTGTCAATTCTCTCTAATTTACCCTCAGATTATTATCTTCAGGCCTCCTCTCTTTTCCAGTGGCTCCTTAAACACATCACAGGTTGTCTGGTTTTCAAGGAAGAAGTGAGCAAGCAATGTGATTCACTAGGGGCATCTTTAAAGAATAACCCAGCAAGACAATAACAGCTGCATTCAATCAATTTAGGGAACCAATTACAGTACAACTAAAGTAAAAAGCAGAATGTCTTTAGTTGAGTAAGTTGGCCTTAGTTTACAATAGCTACAATACAGTAACTGTATTATTGGGAGAAGGAGCTTTGACTTAGACTGTTTATGTTCTTATGGTAGAATTAAGACTTGTTTGCTGATATTGATACTACAGGTTTGCTACGCACCTGGTAATTCATATTAGACAATGAGGAAAGTCACAGTTTCTTTTATCAACTACAAAACGACATCTAGGTTTATGTCTTATTTTCTCTCCCATCTAATCACTGTTTGTTTTCAGGTTGGGGGGGAAATCAAAATGGTGACCAAACTGGGATCAAAATCTTTGCATAGGGAGGGCTTTAGTACCTTCGCCTCCTTCTGCCTCCATTTTGTTACCCCACATGGATAAAAAAAATGGAAATGAATTTATTCATTTCACTTTAAACCCCATTCCAGGTTCACAAGACACAAGCTAGCTGAGTTAAAATAAAACCTAACAATCCAAATATTTTGATTTTTAATTGGGGACTCAATTCTGAATTGAGTCTTTTGGAGATTTGCATCTCAAAATTGCATGAGATCTCTGTTTTCCCTGAACCTAAGTAAGCAACATGGTTAAGTGAGAAGCATAAGCACTTGAACAGGCCAACACACAACTGCTTCAAACTGAGTTTGGTTGCATAAATGAGTGAAGTACAGTATAAATGAATATTCATAGTGATGCAAGCCCCAAGGGGAAAAAAGATTTCAATATTTCACATAATCCCTTAAAACTGGGTTCAGAAAAACCTTATACTAGTGCATCTTGCAAACATAGACATGTATACACTATTTAAAACAGTAATACAAGGTGAATTTCCACTTTTTGACCTCAAGTGATAAATTCCAGAAAAGAGAATTCCCAGCCTGGCTCCAGAAAGGGAAAGGAAGCAAATATTACTCTGCCTTCATTGTATGCCAGTATATTTACTACAACCTCATAGCTGACTAAATTCCTATCCAAATACAATTGCAAATTTTATGATGGGGCACTCAAGATGGCTGAAGACAGTGCATGTCATGACTTCCTTATCCAATCACAATCATTATCTGAGATGAGTAACAAGAGGTGGAGAAGTAGGCTATTCATTTTAAAGTCTGACTCAGCAGAATCATGACATAACTCAGTCCTACCATGTTTTAGCTTTTTCCCTTGGATTAATTACATCTGATGAAATTGCATATGCCCAAACCCACAAAAGAGCTAGTTGTACCAGATTGAGATTCAAAGAGACGAGGGAGACAGATGATCACTAGACCAAGAAAGAACTGCATGGAACTTGGGAATTCCTCCCAAATAGTTCTAGATTCTATTTCATGGCAATTAGCATCACCTGGATGTAGGTGAATGCTAAAAGACTTCCTGTATAAAAGCATCTACGGTAGCTATGATGAGTCATATCCCAGAACAGTATCAGAAACAAGCTTGCCTTATATATTCTTAGCAGTGGCTTATGTAACTGATTTTTCTGGAAAACTGACCTTTACTATTGCTTAGATATGGTGGGTTGCTTATTACTTGGGTTTTGTGTATCTTATCTCTGAAACATTCTTTGATCATGTCTTATCCTGATGATTTCTGCTATGAATGAGCTTGGATAATTTTATTGTTCACAAATGTATAAAAATTAGTATGTGTTAAATTATCTTTCTGACCACCACTTGTAATGCATTCTTGCTCTAAGGGATCTTAGTATAATATTGCTGTTGAAGGACAGCATTTTAAAAATTGTCTCATAAGGTCAAAAGAATTGAAGCATATTTTTAAAGCAGTTCTGAATAGTCCTTTAGATTTTGAGAGACAGAAGTATATTATAATTCATTTCTCTTTATAAACTGTACAGTATAAGAAAGCAGTGACAGGTACATGACATATTTATATAAATTTACTATTCAAAAATATGCTGTGAGAAAAACTACATCAAAATATCTGACAATCTGTAGGCAAAAGGAAGAATAATGAGTGAGCAGTCAATCAGAAATCAACTTAGCATTGACAGAAATCCTGAATTGCTCAAGTCCAGTGTTATAATTTATAACATAAAGTGGAAACCTACTGGCTGTCTTGTGACAGTCCTTAACATAATAATAGACTGCTGCATAAATGGAACCTAACACGTAGTAGAAGAACTTTTGGCCAGAAGGCTTCTTGTGATATCTAAAAGACATGCCTTCTCTTTCAAAATCTTTATCTACACGTTTGGAAGAGAAAATATTTATCAATACAGATAGTCCTTGTTTAGTTACTACTGGGACTGGCAACTTAGTTGTTAAATCAACAGATTGCTAAATGAAATCATGAGTCCGCTCCTTTAGTAACTGCCTTGTTTAGCAAGTCTTGCAGTTACAATGGTGAAAAAAAAGTAACTTTGCAGTCAATCCTTGTATTATCACATTCACAGGCCTGTAAAGCAAAGGAAAGCCAAAGAAAGATAAACACAGGCATGGTTTCACCTAGCAACCACTCCATTTAACAACCAGGTTGCTGGTCCCAATTGTGGTCATTAAATGAGGACTACCTATAGTTTGTGTTACCTTGAGGTCTTATGTTGAAAGAAAAACATTGTCCTACTATAATAATTAATATTATCTCCAATGGACATAACCAATAGCTATGCCAACTATGCCATAATGGGATGTGTAGTGTAATATACTGGATAACTTGGTAAGCATTAGTTTGAGAAGGCTGTCAAATCTCAGTTTAATAAATTCATCCTTTGGATGATAATCAATTGCTCAGACTGTGGCCTGTTGTCACAACATGTTAAAACAAATTAAAATCCTAGCACAGGAACAGACAACATTTGAAAGACACTGCAATCACCGCAATCAAGTTCCCAACCTTTCAGAGAACTGCAAGAGTTGTGTCACACCATCAGCAGAGATATAGGTGGTTCTTTTTTTGTCCACCTTTTGGCGGGAAGGAGGGTGGGCAGTTTTAAGATTGAAATGGGAATATGAGGTTTTCTGAAGGCAAGCTATCCCCATTCCATTCTTTAAAGCCATTCCAAAACCTATTAAATCATCTGGATCATACCACTGAAATGTGTCCATACACAAGCTGAATTTTGTTAGCGGGTTCTAGAGTATGGCAACCTATAGAGTGATTATCTTGAAGATACTTTCAGATGGTTTACTGCTGTCCTAGTATATAATTCAATAGCAATAGCGCTTACATATTGCCCTGTAATGCTTTACAGCACTCCGTGGGCAGCTTACAATGTTAACCTATTGTGCCCAACAGTCTGGCTCCTTATTTTACCAACCTTGAAAGGATGGAAGACTGAGTCAACCTTAAGTCCTATCAGGATTGAACTCCAGGCTATGGGCAGAGTTTGCCTGCAATACTACATTCTAACCACTATGCCACCAGGGCTCCCCAAGCCTTACAATTATTTGTTTGTTTGTTTATTAAATTTGTGTGCCACCAATCTTATCTGAAGGTGACTTGGGTAACTTCCCTTATCTTCAGCTCACTTTTACTTCAGGTTCTGTCATCCCTTCCGGTTTCCATATGCAGATATGGAAGCTTATAATAATTTCAGACTGAAAATGATCCAGCCACTCTGCATAATATTATTTTTTATTGCATGCCTTTCTTCTCCCCCACTCCCAACCACAAAAATATAGAAGATCAGACTAGTGGCACACTTTTATGATGTCTGCAACTCCAATTAGGCCAACATCGTTTTTTTCAATATTTATTTCAATTGTTAGGCAGAAAAAAATGATAACATAGATGATGGGAATACCAAGCAAGTACTATCTATATACCGTATATAATAACTAGAAGAGCCCATTATTTATTTATTGTCTGGAAGAGAAGAAACAGAGTCCTGACAAGTTTGAATGGCTGCAGATATCTGAATTCCCCAGTTCTGGAGATCTTCCATCTTTACTCTTCAATGGGCATATACTTCACATTCAACACTGGCATGCAATTTGGGATCTTCTAAGACTCACAGCTTATGGCTATGTGTTGAATGAACTCAGATAATTTTGGTTGTTCAGTAAATCATGATTAAACAAACCATAGTTCATAGATGAACTCAAGATGGGAGTCACAAAAAACGTTTAAAGTTTGCTTAGACAAAGCAACCAGAAGCAGAAACTGACATAAAGCAGGAAGCAAAGCCCTGGTTGAGATTGACAGATACAGTACTGAAACCCACTGGTCCTTTATAAGTTATAGCATTTCTTATTTATTTGTTACCTTGAAATTTTATGAAGCTGTTCCACAAATTTACCTCTCATTTTGGGACATCATCATTTGTAACTGGCTGACCAACAGCACTCAATATGTAGTCCTCAATGGAACTGCATCTACATGGAGGGAAGTATGCAGTGGAGTACCACAAGGCTCTGTTTTAGGCCCAGTACTCTTCAACATCTTCATCAATGATTTGGACAAGGGGATAGATGGGAACTCATCAAATTTGCAGATGACACCAAGTGGCAGGAATAGCCAACACTTCAGAAGATAGGCTCAAGATACAGAAGGATCTTGGCAGACTTGAACATTGGGCGCTATCTAACAAAATGAAATTCAGTGGTGAAAAAAGTAAGGTTCTACATTTAGGCAAGAAAAACAAAATGCACAGGTACAGTATATGTGGTACCTTGCTCA
>JANHFT010002776.1:427537-446498 GCA_032467955.1 Pseudoxenodon macrops | reverse complement strand
GTGGAAACTAATCAAGGAGAGAAGCAACTTAGAACTAAGGAGAAATTTCCTGACAGAACAATTAACCAGTGGAACAATTTGCCTCCAACACTGGAAATTTTAAGAAGATGTTGGATAACTATTTGGCTGAAGTGATGTAGGGTTTCCGGTCTAAGCAAGTGTTGGACTAGAAGACCTACAAGGTCCCTTCCAACTCTGTTATTCTATTCTATTCTATAATGCTTCAAAGTTTGAGAATCCTGGCTAAAGGAGTTTTGAAAAGAAAAACATATTTTCTTCTTTCCAGAGAAAATAGCATTCCATTTTTTGTCATAGTATCTATTTACATACTATATTTGCATGAAAGTTATTCTATTTTCTTTTTAAACCACCAGTATTTCATGTACTGTGATTAACATAATATTTTCAGCACATAACAACTGAAATTTCCTTGTGTTTTTCTGAATGCTAACAATGCTACACTTGCAATTTTCCAATTCCAAGGAAATATAAAGCATGGCAGTGAAATTCACTAAATAGCATTCTGTACAATTTTACACTATTTGATAAACTTATTGTGCCCTTGGTTCCTTCTGATGCCTTTAGTGCTGTCTGCTTTTTATTGGACTCTTAAATTTCTTTTACTCAGATTTCTTTTCTTTATTGTAAACCCCTCTGTAATCACGGGATGAAGAGCAGTATATAAATTTCATAGTGTTAATGTTAAAATTATGCATATACTTGTTCTGGAAGTATAATGCTTCCTTAGACAAGACACATATTTAACCCTATCAGAAGAGATTAACACCTCTGCTGATCTGCTCATCAATTGCTACATTTCAACAAGTTATGTACTGGGTGCATCTTGTTCAAATGTGTCCTTACATTAAAAAAAAAATATCTGTATTTTTTGTTGGCTGGAAATATAACTGTAAAAAGACTGCAACTGTTCCAGGGGTAGGTTCTAACTTACCTCGCAACCGATTCGCTGCCTCCCGTGCTGCATGGGCACGCCTCGTGGGCGCGCGCATGCGCAGTAGAAAAAAAACTTGAAATTTTTTTTAAAAAAGAGGCCAAAAACAAGATGGTGACGCATGCACAGTGCCGGAAAGAAGAAAAAAACCCAATTAAAAAAAAAAAATTCCCCCACCCCAAAAAAGAAAAAGATGGTGATGCTCACAGAGCAGAACTAGCTCCATGACATCACCAGTGGCCTACTACCTACTCGGTAGAACTTGTCCGACCCAGAAGGAACCCACCTCTGAATTGTTCTGAAAAACATAGTAGAATTAACATTTAAAAAAAATATGATGGACAAGTACATCAAAAACTTAAGAGATGCCAAGCATGAGACACCACTGCAAAATATTTTTGTATGTTCTCATTAGTAGTGTTTTTATAAAAAAAAAAAACACCATACAACCCATACAAACCCAACAGTAATGTTTAAAAAAACAAAGTTACAAGGATGCAATTTGTGATAATTTAACAGATAAATATTCTTATGGGGAGACCATTTAAATGGAAGTGGGGATGAACAGATCTTAAATGGGATGGGAGCTGAAGAATTATAGAACAGTAATGGAGAGGGTATATCTGGTGTCCTGTTCATCTTAGACAATAGAAAAAATATAGTTTATACATTTTAACTTATTTTGTTCTATTTCTATTCCTAGTTTTCAACCAATAAAACCTAGAACAGTTGCAGAATGGGATTATTATAAAATGTCTGCAGAAATTTCATTAGCTTTCAAGATGTCATAAATAAGGTTCCACAGAGACAACACAAAAATGTACCAGCCCACATCTTGGGCAAATATAAACACCAAATAAAATAATTAATGTACGGTTACATCAATTTTGCAAAAGTGTCTACAGTAATTACTGACCCATCTGAGCCCTGTACCTCAGGGCTAACCCCCTAACCGCAGCACTGACGTACTCAGGTACCCCATTTTGTATGTGCCACATCGTCATTAGTTTCCCTCTGTCTCATTTCTAGTAGTCTAATATTAACTTCAGCTGTTCAAGGTTTAAAACATGTTCTCGCTCTTTTCAATACAATTTTTGCTGGGGATACTTTTTAACACACTTAATCAACCATATGATTAATAATGTGGTATGGGCTAGGAATCAGTTCAACTCCTGTTGGCCATTTGGCACTGCTACCACCTACTCCTTTAGATGCTGAGCATTGACCTCTGTGGTCATTTTAACATGAGTTGAAGAAGATACCAGATTCCTCAGAGGGACTTTCCATGTAATGTCTGAGAGACACTTTCATCTGACCTCATTATTGTGTACAGATTCAGTGCTCTTTTGAAAAAGAATTAGATCTCTGTTGACAGGATTAGCAATCTTTTAACAGAGTGTAATCCTATGTTTCACTAAGGGTCAATTTAAAATGCGAAAAAGAGAGATGCTGTCCATTGCATTATTGCTATCTTGGCCTTATTTCCTGAGGGTTTCCAGCAGTGCCGTTTTGACCATTCTACAGGTGACTTCGGCGTTCTGTCACCAATAACCTTCCCTTGTATCACTAGCTGAGAATGGAAGTTGCTTGTTTATTCATTGTTCCTCTTCTTGCTTCACCTGATCCCATCTTATCCATATTACAGATCACAGGCACCAGAAAGCCTGAGGTAAGGTGGAAGATAAGAAAAGCTATGATAGTCCTCAAAAGCCTTCTTCTATATCAGCAACCTGTCACTCAGGCAATTTGAAAGATGGCTAAACTTTTCACCCTAGGCATCTTTTACACTTGCCCAACCCTAATCTACCATAGGTTAAGAAGAGTGATTAGCAGTGATTTCCCCACCTCATCTGTGGAAATGACGCTCAGTGGAAGGGGAAAAGTAGTTCGGGGAATCCAGCAATCATTTTCCTTAACCCATCCTGCAATAAAAAATTTAATGTTGGCACTACTAATTGGCTCTTTCCTGAGACAGGATAAGGTTCAGGGCAGCACAATTTATGCTGGCATAGTTTTCTGCTGATTCAGGAATAATATCATAATGCAGCCATCTGGTTGTGCCCTGAAACAGTCATTTATGGCTCATTAAAGTCTAAAAGAAAAGCAGCAGGAATGCTCTTCTAACGTATAAAATGTTTTATGCCTGGTTACTTGAAGAGGAATTTTATTGTTACAAGTGAGTCGACAAACTTGCAACAGGACTCGATATGTAACCTATAACTTTTATATTCAAACCAGTTTACTAAATAGGTTAACAAACAGTCTGGTTTTATTAAAAATAATTCACTCTTAATGATAAGGACCCATCTGGGAAATTCTTTTGGGAACATCTTAAACTTCAAAGTAATAAATAATCTATACAAATATCACTATCACAATCATTAATGTAAAACATTGTTAGGAGAAGCTATATCATATCATATATTATGTTGGAATAAGATTATAGTTTATAATTTGAATATATTTTGCAGCTGTACAGATAAATTATACCAAGTTTATTAAATCATACTCCACAATAAAGAAAAATAATCATACCCACACTTGATCACTTCTACTGACCCATTTATATTCATTATCCTATTATAACAATGTCTACTGTTCAGATCAACATCTTTTGATAGTCACTGATGTCTAACAAACCGAGGATGAAATTGCATAATTGTGTCACTTTATTAAATTTTACATAGAAACTTGTATTTACTCTCTACACACAGTAAATAACAGCCAAGGAATTACTAGATAAAATTTAGACCTAGCAATACAACTCTGTAACAGTGTCTGTTTAAATATAGGTCCCAATGGGCTCACTGGGGTTTATTTTCGGGTATGGAACTGCAGCCTAAAGATTTAATAGATAAAAATGATGGTGTGAAATGTCGTTGAATATGATCAAATCAGATTCCCCAACCACTGAACCACTATAGGATATATTTTATTTATATTATGTTGCAAAGGTGACGAACTGAAGGAAGTCTATTATTTAACAATGAACATATATGACCACAAGAAAACTCAGCACTGGGAACTTGCCATGCAAGCTGGATAGTACAATGATTGCCTTGACTGGTGCGCCTTTACAAATAAGTATTTGCGAATGTAGTACCTGTGACATTTTTGCACTTGTCAATAATTTATACACCTCCCAGTTGGGGGTTCCGGCTCTAGTCTAGCCAAATACATTTTTAAAAAGCATTTTAAAAATACCTTTAAATCAGGAGGTTTGCTCCGGGTGACAGGATGGGGAGCTGGGTTTGGATTGGAGACACCCAAATCCGCTGGAGCAGCAGCTGAGTCCCCAAGCTTGGCATCCATGGTTGGCAGGAGGAGGGCATCTTCTGTCCCAGCAGAGTCTCTGTCTAACTGCTGCAGCTCATCTGACTTGCACCTCTTCATGCTGGGTGAGACGTCAGCCTCTGGTTCTTGCTTTTTTCCAAAGCATTGCAGATAAGAAACAGGACGGAAAGGAAACGGGGGGATGAGGGGGGGGAGGGGGAGCGAAGGACCAAGTCAGATCATCCCAGAAAGCTGAAGTTCATTTTCACCTGTGATCCGGAGGGAGGTAAGCAGACTACAGGGAGGAGCTGTGAAGAAAAAACATGTCCATCCAACTCAATGCGCTGGATGGCAGGACAGGACCCGCTCCCACCACCCAACTTTGACTGCCTGAGTTAAAAACTGCAACTGGGAAAGAGAGGGCTGGCTGGCTGGGATTTGACTGGGAGGATGACGCGCGAGTAAACAGTGTGCATTTGCTTAGCGCTCCCCTCCCTTCTTTCACAGGCTACTCACTGCTTAGGAAAACGAAAGAGCGATCTTGATCTGAGCGTCCTGCATGGGTGGCAATTCTCTCGCGCCGGGGGCATCTCTTCCTCTTTTCCTTTGACGCGACGCCCAGTCGCCGCTTGCTTACTTCCCCCACGCATGCAAAAAAATTAAAAAAAATAAAAGAACCCACTTTCCGCCGTTCCTGCCGTGGCTGAAGAGCAAATCCCTCAGCCTAACCCACCCATTTAGCTAGCCGGCTGACTATCCTGATTGATAGCCGGGCCTAGCCAATCCGAGTCGTAGCTCGATCTGGAGAGCAGGAGGAGGGTGTAAGCCTCGAGCGCTTTCCAGGTTTGGTTGGCCGGTTGGGTCTCGTCCTCCCCCGCCCGACGCCCGCCCCTTCTCGCTATCAGGAGCTGTCAATAGGGGAATGGTGCTGCACTGGGCTGCGGCTTTGCAGTGCGGGCGGGAGTTCGCTTCGCAGCGTTGCGGGGACGGGAGGAGGACACTGGCGTGGTCTCCTCGCGTGAACCCCTCCATTGGGTCCCGCTTAGCCTGTTTTGGGGGGACTCGGCTGATATCAGTCATGCCAACTCTTTTCTATTGCCATGGGAACTCCTCCCACCAGCAAGCCACTCACCAAGGGCTGGTTTTGCTTTGAATTTATTCGCAGCTTCTCACCAGAGGGATATGTTTCAGCTGTAAACATTTGGTTGCTTTCCGGTTAGAATTCTGGCTGTGCATTTTCAGGTGTGCACGTCAGTGTCAACAGGACGTACAGAAATCGTACTTCTAGTTCTTAGTACACTTCGTTGCCAATTCCATTGAAAGGAGGGGAGAGGTGTCTGGTGGTCCTGCATAGGCATGCAGCAAAAAATAATCCACCACAGCACCCATCAACCCCAGCCTGCAAATGCTCCTGTGCAAACTTATTTCAAATATGTTCTTATTCAATGTATTCAATCGTATTTATGAATCTATGTGCCAGCATTTCACCACATGCCGTTAATGTATTTGAAGCCTATCATGTGTCATCTACTATTTCGTGTTTTTTTTCTTCCCCTTATTGAAATCTGCATCTTATAACTTTTAAAGGGCAAGGAAGCAATGTGCATAACATGCTTATATATAACTCACAATTCATATTCCTGTATGTTGTATAACATTAGAATTACCATATGGCTTTTAAACTTTCCTTGACCTAGAAGATTTGTCTGCTCCTTTTCTCACCTACAGTTTAGCATCGTATTTATGGTGGAGATTCCCCATAGCACCCCAGATCCCATTTCAATCTCAATCAGTCCCACAATAACTATTAGCTTTATTTCTGGTTGTTTTTAGAAGACCTTCCCAGCATAGGCTCAACAAATGGATTGGTCTATAATTCATTCCTCAGACATGATGGTGCAATTAAATGGGTAGGTTGGCTGGACACTAATGCCTTAGACCAAAATGCTTCAAATATGTCAGTGGTTCAAGAAGATTAGATCACTGAGTTCTACCCTTCCTTACCTAGGGTAGTTTTACCTTAAGATAGTAAAAATAACATACACTGTACTAGATTCATTGAAAGTTTACTAAGACTTTCAAGAAATATTTTCAAGAGGGTGGTGAAGAGGAAGAGAAGGGAGTGAGAGGGAATTATCAGTTCAGCTATTACATTGAAAGAAAGAAAAAATTATCCAGTGCAGGGATCTTCAAAAATTTCACTGTTGGAGGATATTTTTAAAATTAAATTACTAATCTCTGATGACTCGGTGCATATGATCTCCCTTTGAAATTATCCATGATATGTAAAGGAGGCCAACAATAAAATAAAAAAACAGTCAACTGCTGCTAAAAGCTACATACTTTATGTCTGTAGCAATCTATAATTAACTACTGTCAACTGCTATTAAAAGTTATTTGATTGATGTTCATAACAATCTCCTCAAATCATATTGCCCTTTTGGTCAGCTGTTTGTCAGCTTTTAGTCATCTGATTTACTGTAGTGTAGTAATGTTTTTGTGGATGCATTTATATTTCCAACAGTATTGATACTGTACTTATGTAATATATTGCCTGAATAGAGGCTTTTGCTACTTCAACAATAAAGCCTTTGAACATCAATTTTGTTCCAATTTCTAACTCCTACAGAAAAAGATGACCCACATTTTATAGGTTGCTTTGAGTCTTGTTTAAAATATTCACTTTGAGCTTTGCGGTCCAAGCAGAACTTGAACAACATACAACACACATTAACTTCAAGACTAAATAATCAGTCGTATGACTTCAACACATAAGAACAGTATTATATTTTTGCCCTGTCTTTTCCTATATCCTATCAAATGAGTCACTCTGACTGCAGTTCCAAAATAAAATAATCCAGAAAAATAACAGTAGCCTTTTTTGGGTGTGTATGCATCTTTCAATTAGGCTTTACTCTTGGGTGACTACATGGATTAATCTATAGTAAGCAGTTTTCTTGGTCATATTTTCAGCAACAGTTCTTCCCAGGGCTGAGAGGTAGTGGCTGGCACAAAGTCTGAACCACACCAATGCCCCTCTAAGCAGGGGGATGGGGATTTATCAAGTGATAGTAACTCTTGCCCTGTTGCAATCTAGTGATCCATCTTGGTGTTTAACTGGCACAATGAATTTCACGTCATACATCTTTTGCGACAGTTCAAAATAGCTATTTTGACCAAATATAATGTGCTGTCATTTTAATCACGATGTACCTAAAATTTGGATTGGAAAGACCATTCATTATGAGATTCATTTGACAGAAAACATAGCAAAATGCACTTCCCCACAGGTACATTTGCTATGATTAATTGGTCTAAAAAAAAAGCTGCAAAAACTAATTAACCTATGTATAACAATCCATGTAAAATAACTTCATCAGGTGACATGGTATTTCATAGGAACATGATGAAATAGCTTGTTTCAGATAATGAAAAGGATAGATGAAGGAATGAATGTCTGAACAAGACTTTGTATAATGTAACTTTGTAGTATCTACTCTTAGATAAATCCCAATGACTTTAATTAGATTACTTCTGAGAACGTACATTTAGAATTTTAGTCTTATCCAACAATTCTATGTTGAGATCCCTGTGGTATCCGATAGAGTTTACTCCACAGAAGTGGGTGATGGATTACTATCTTAAAGTATTTGACCAAGCAAGATCTTGTGCAACCATTTTCTTCTCTGCTTCAAGCAATAAATTGTACTGAACTAACATTAGTTTTTAAATGGTAGCCAAATTTTAGCCTTAGGTTTCTAAGATTCACACATGTTCTCCTTGCTTTTCTTCATCTCATACTTTCTATTAGAAGAGCTATTTAAAGTTCTAAAAACTGAACACAAAATATGTTCATTCTTTAACTGTATTCAATTTCAATTGAAGTATTGCAAAATATTTTAACTTAATAAATGGCAATTAACTTTTAAAAACTAGGATACAAACTAGTTAAGATAGAAATGTTTTTCTTTATAATATAGACAAGAAAACGTAGCTGAATATTTTAAAAAAATAATTATTTTAAAAGCATCTTAAAATCATGATGTTTTTCAAGCAACTTAAATATTCTGAACTGTCAGCTCAGATCAACTTTACAGAGCCAATTATGAACAATCCATAATTAAAAGGTACGATTGTCTGGTTTTATTGACACGATTTTCAAGTAAAAGTCTCAGTCTTATGAAGATGTTCAGAATATAGTTCTGTGAGCATAAGATCAGTTTCAGTCCTTTCAAATAAACTGATTACATCATAGAGATAGTTGCTTCAACAGACTATGGATGACTAGTTTTTTTCCAAACAAAAAAGTTAAATAGAAAATGAAATATGATAGGTATATAAAATTCCTTTATCTTATTAAAACTTTGCCCATTTCTGATTTACCAGGTTGAACTCTTCCTCAATTTTTTTAAGGCATGGCTCTAGTACAGTTTTCAAAGATATTCATTAGACAGCATGAGGGCCAAAATCAGAATGTGCCTGGTGCATAATTCACTAAGTCAGCAGGATATCCATAACCTTCACAAAGATAATTTCCTATGGAAGTTCTTACAGGGGGGGTATTCATTAATACAAATGTCTCAGTTGGAGCCCTTTGGAATGAGCTTCGCGACATATGAAAATGATCTTAGTAGCTTCTCTCAGTGTATATTAAGATATATTGGGAGTGCAAATTCCAAAATTTCCATCCTGGTAGACCAAACACACCTAGAATCAACAGTTGGATAAGGTATCTACAGACAACTTAAGAATTGCTTAGGGGAATGGGGGAGCTGATGAAATTGTACAAACAGAAGGTTCCCACAAAGCAAGATACTACCTGACTAGTGTTTCAATGAAAACTAATGGACCCTGCTCTTACTGTGGCATATTCTTCACCAGAGATCACCACCAGCATGGGTCTTCCCACAGGAAAATGTCACTATCCCCTATATCAGGCCTATTTTAGCTACTCTGTGTAGTTCTACCACTTTTCCTGCTTTCCTGGAGTCAGTCCCCATACTTGTATTTGATTTCCCACTTTCTATTAAAACATCAGTAGCAGTAATATCAAGAGGTTATCAACTGAATAATTTCCTATATAATTCTGCCAAAGAACTTCAAATGTCATAGCTATCTGCAGAAGGGGCTTATGAATAATGAATAATAATAACTATATTAATTATCACATATTTCCGATCACTTTACAGGGGTCTGCTATCAAGCAGAAAGGTAAAAAAGAAATACTTTAAATAAATAAAGTCTCACATATCATAACACTGATCAAGGGAGACTAAGGATTATGTTAAAATATTATAGATAATTTAGAATACTAAAGTAAACAAGGTGAGCCTTCAAAATATTTATAGTCTGAAGCTTATTGTTAAAGGAAAGAAACCATTATCTGCTTTGGAATAGTTGTAACATAAAGTTGGGAGAGTTACCATCAATTTGAAACATTATGTATGGTTTTAAAGCATTTTGTCTTTGAAGACGTAGAGTATACATTTTTTCTTTAGACCCATTATCAACTTGTTCAAATCTGTTTTGCAAGTTTTTGAAATATAAAAACCTGCAAATCCTATTTCAGCAGAGCCAAAGTTGGATGGATATATGATTGAATAGCATAAATCATGTTTTTAAACTGTCTCCAATTATTGACCTTGTCCAGCCTGTTTGATCAATTACGGTATGTGGAAGGAATTGCATGAGTGTGAATGAAATAAAATGTTCCCCAAGGACCATTAAAAGCCCTTTGTTCCTGTACTTCTGTTCCCAGATACTTTACCACTCAATCAAAATTTTCTTATTTTCTACATTTCTCTTACTCCAAAGTACTGGTATATGAGTACTGCCCAAGCTGGGGAGGGGCAGGGGAGAAGAGGGTGCAGGGTGTGTGTAAGCACAGAAAGGCTGGGGAAAGAAAGTGTGTGGGCCAGAAAATGAGGGAAGAAGGGTGTGATGCTAGCAAGCAAAGAAAGATCAGGGGTGGAATTTTCCTATCCTGCTGCTTCTAAGTAGTTGTGGGACTACCATATCTTGTGGGTATCAGACTGGAGAAGGCTGATTTATTTATGTTGAGAAATCTTACAGGATTTCTGGTTGAAAGATAAGATGATTGATTAAGGTCTAGGCTGAGATGGAAGAGATGACCAAAAGACTAGATTTACCAGTTCCCAAGACAACCAATTATCTTGGCCTATCAAACACTGCTTTTTTTTAGTATCTTGGATTTTAAAATCATTATGCAGAGAATTACTGTAGTTTAAGTGAGTAAAAGAAAGCTCACAGATTCTAGCAAGATCGGGGCTGTCTGTTTTATGATACCTCATCTATGATTAGGCAAACACCTACCTCAGGAACAGTTTATCCCTGGGGAGAGCAGGGCAGTGGTCAATTCTACAGTCCATAAAGAAACACAAATCCTAAAACAGTCCAGTGAATTCCATGAGGGTGTAGTCAGGGATTATTGTCTCTAAATGACAACCCTGAAATAATTCTGAGATAACCAGTGAAACTTTGTAATGTAAACAAACCTTCAGAGATTAAGAGGAAACCTGAATGGATCCTGACTGCAAACTGAGTGTATTGCACCATGAGTTGCTATCATATTGTTTAAAAAGAGTAAGATTCCATATGGGTTCTAGCCTTCCTCAATGCAAAGGAAGACTAAAGCAAAGAGAGAGAGGGAGAGAGAGAGGGGGGAGAGAGAGAGAGAGAGAGAGAGAGGACTTCTCACCCACCACCTTTGCTTATACAGTGACATTTTGGAATTATCTAGTAAACAAATGTAAGAGCCTTAATATACTGTATATAGAATTTATGCCTTGATTTAATGCTAGGTGTTATATTTATAGTGCATTTTAATTCCATTTATATCTCTGCTGATTCCACAAAACATTTTAACCCAGGGTTTAGAAGAGAAGCATATAAGCATTCAAAAATTCAGTGTTATGGCCCAGCAATAAAATTTATATTGATTTTAAGGGAATCTAATGTTGGCGAATATAGTAGAATGGGATATGATGCTTATAGTTAACAAAATTCTGTGCAACAACTTATACAAAATATTATCTTATCTCAATTACTAGCATTTATTATATGTCATATAATATTGGGTTCAGTAGTCGGAACCTTTACACATGTAATAAGAGGATAAGAAGACAGTAACCTTCTTCAGAATAAACACTTTTCATAACTTATTGATACATGTTTAAAGCAATTTGTCTGACAATTGTGAATAAGAGACAATGGTGAGAATTGAATACAATCCTGTGCACATTCATTTAAAATGTATTAAGCACTGTGTTTAATAATTAGATTTGGCTCTGGTTTTATGTGCAATGATAGTGACATTCAAACCAATCAGTTAAGCAGATATGACTGTTTTAATACGGTATTGGAAGAAATTAAAAGTTATGTCCTAATAGCATTTTCTTTGGTAAAAAAGAAAACTGAATGATCCACAAAAATTGAATATTATGATACAACACTTTTTGCACAAATAATCCTTTCAGCTCAGCTGAGTTCATAGTGGCCAAGGGGTATTGAAGGTCATTCAAAATGAAGTAGGAATAAAGGATTCCTTTTTTTTATTTTATGGAAATTATCCAGTTACATCTGCCAGCAGGAGGATGGGCATGCATTCAGCAAATAACTTTGTTGTTATAATTAAGTTATGCTGTATGTATGTCCATGGAAATCAGAACTCAACCCTTTGAATCCTAAAAATATCATGGGATAATAACATTGGCATTGGCAGGAACTACTCAAAATATTACTTGCATAATTGCTTAAAAAATGAGTACGACTTTAGAAGGTCATCGGCCTAGATAGCTTTGAGGAGACAATGTAATTCAAATGTAAGAAACAATAATATATCTCATTACTATTTTTTGATTTTTAACTTGCCTTTATTATTGTTTACTACAACTTTTTTGTACAACCACTATTCCACTTCTGCGGTAATACTATTTTTCTATTAAAAGGTAGTTTGAATGATGTTAGTTTTCTTCAGTCACTTCTAAGCTGTCATTTCTATATTTAGACAAATGAATGCAAAAAAAACCTAAGTTTTCTCTTAACCTGCCTCTCACCTGATCCTATTCCTTGAAGGATTACTAAGCTTTAGACAAATGACCTTCCAAATTTTTATAGGAGGATATATGGTTTATTTGATTTCTGTATGATGATATATGGCTTCAATTACTCATTTAATTAAATAATGCATTCATAAGGTATACTATATATTCCTAGTCTTTGCAATTGGAGAAAAGTTTAAATCATGTTGAAAATTGACCCATTGATAATTTCATTTAGCTATACTAACATCTCTTCCAAGCTTGATTCTTGTGACTACCTGAACACATATATGTTGTATTATTGGCAACAATACAGGTTACCATTGCTTCATCCTTAGTTCGATTCAGAGAATGAACATTTTCTATTTTCCAAAGAAAGAAACTTTGAAATAATATCCACAAAAGCGAGTCAACTTCATAACCTCCTACCGATCATACTCTTATACTTGGAGGGTTTATATTCTTTTAAAGTTCCCGTTCAGGGCTTTCCCCCTCCATTTCCCCCATTTATACTTAGTCTAAAGCCTCTGCTACCGAATTTCAGCAAGTTAGCCCTGGAAGATCACGGAAACATTTCAGTGTTTAGGTTGGAAACTACAAAACCCAGTATACATTTCGGGGGGAAAAACGCCTGTTTTCAGAGGCCCCTTATAAAGAAAGGAACTCCTTTAATAGGGAAGCTCTCCCAAATACGACTACATCCCCCATAGTTCAAGGCGACCAAAATATCCGTACGGGGTCCGCCCCTGGCCACCTCCCTCTCCCCGGCAGAGCGCCCGGATAAAGGTTCCGTTCCGTGCGCAGTGCGACTTGATGCGTCGCTGCTGACAGGAGAGCAGGAGGTTAAGGCTGGGGGAAAGGCGGCAGCGCCAGCCTGGCAACGTCCGACTCCCCACCTTGGTGGGAAGAGGACTCTGAAGTTGAAGCCCCGGCGGAGGAAATGTCGGAGGGATGGGGAGGCCCTACCGTCCGCGGTTCAAGCGGAGGGGGAGGATTAAACCGCGAGCTATGCCGCACATTCGGCCACTACAACCGGCACCTAACGCGATTGCAGCACAACTTGCGCGAAACGAAGAAGTTCTTCCGCGACATCAAATACTTCCAAGGGGCCACTGTTTTCCCCGTTGCTAATGCTGGGCCTGTCGGGGAGGAGCCGCCTGAACAACACCCCGCCCCTTCGGCCGTTGATAGCGCCCCTGCTGGTGGGGGTGCCTCCCTGCAGGCCGGTAAGTGTGAGGGGCGTAACAGAGACGGCGGCGTGGAGAAAAACCTGCACTCAGGTTCCTCGGGCGATTGAAGTGGGGGGAGGGGGGCGGCAGTTCCCGGAACCCCACCAGGCGGGGCGTCTGGAAAAGGAACCCGGACAGCCGTGGCTCTTGCTGGCCATCACTGAAGCGGGAAAGTGCCTCGCTTTACGGAAATCCTAATGTATGGGGCAACGGGATGGGTGGGCTCGGCTGGGCTGCTATGAGAAAAGTCGAGATCTGAGCAGCGGTTTCGAGAAAAGGCAGGTGGGAGACGTGAAGGCAGCCGCGGAGTTGATGGGAACGGACGAGGGTTTTCGGAGGTGCCTTGAAGGCAGCAGGACAACTCCGTGCTTAACGAAGCCTTGTCCACCTCTGAGCGGAGGGCCTGCTGTGGATGCACAAATGACAGCTGTGTTAAGGCATCTGACCCGACAGGAGAGCTTCTGGTGTTGGTCCGTGGCTAGTTGTTACTGTGGGGCAGTGTGATTCTGAACAGACCAGATTAAAAAAAAAAAAAAAAAAAAGCTCTATATTTTAAAATTTTCTGTTTTAGCTTGGAGATTTCACCTGGTTCCTGATTCTTTGTGCAAGTCCTTCCTTTATATCTTGGATTAATAAAGGAGAATATTTATAGCTCCGGGTTGAAACGAGGGGTCCTTGGTGCTCTCTGAAGCTGGCTCGTTTTCTTGCAGACGTTTCATTACCCAAACTAGGTAACTTCATCGGTGCTGGATTGTAGATCTGTTTTCAATAATGTTTTTAATCAAACTTCGTGTAAACCATCTTTCTCTACTCCAGCAAAACAAAAGTCTGGGAACTTAAAGCTTGGAGAATGTGCTGCAACGACCAAATTAACGTTTGATCAAATTCAAGGAAAGAATGGTTTCCATATTTATTACATATTATGCACCAAAGCAGATTTTAAGCATTTAAAGTATGGCTTATTAGGGAAAAAGAATTGACCAAATCAGAAATACATGAACATTTTAAATGTTTGCAAAAATTTAATGCCAAAAATGAAAGATGCCATCATCCTTTTGAAGCAAATATACTAATGATCTATTGGCGGGAAACTTGAATACGATGCTCTCTTAAATAGAGATTAGAAGATAACTATACATATCACGATAGAATAGGGTATAGGGTGAAGTTACTTTATTTTTTGTCAAGCACATATAAGATATTTATATAAGTATAAATGTGATTTAAATACATAAAATGGATACGAATAAGAGGGAACATTAGGGCAGGGATGTTAGGCACGGCACGCTTGTGCGCTTATGCACGCCCCTTACAGACCTCTTAGGAATGGGGTGAAGTCAACAGTGGACAGTTTAAGATTACAATTATGGTGGTTTGGGGATTCCCTTTGATTCCCCCAAAATATGTGAATCTGGCTTCTTCTGTATGCTTTGGTAAACAGAACATCAATTTGTTAAAATTGGAAAGAGTAGAATTTCTTGAGCTATTAATGAAGTACTAGTATATAGAAACAGACTGTATATTCAGCATACTTTAGTTGCCAAGTTATGTTTGATAACTGATATAATACTGAAATGGTAATGGAAGTAAAGGTGCTTTGATACAGTTTGGATCCAAAGACTTGGGCAAATTTATACATGTAATATTGCTTCCTAGATGAGATGCTTCTTGTGCATTTGCAGCATTTGGATAAACTCTGGTTCATATTAAGACTATGCACAACTTGTGCCATATGATTGTAGGAAAAGGTGCAGTCGGTGAAAACGTTTCCAAATCTACATTAATACCCCCACCTTCTGAAAGATTTTACCTTCAAATCTAAAGTATGGTATAGCTTTAGTTCATACTCTTATCTTTTTGTTATGATTACGAGTGCATGGAGCCAGAGAATAAGCAACTATGAACCTTATATTACCATATGAAAAAAAGTTTATTTCAAAATTTATCACTCTGGAAATCGATGAAATATTTCTGTAAAAGGTAATTTAAGTTAATTCCACTTTTTCCTGCACATTCACCATTAATGGTTTATGTGTTGTTGTTTTCAGTGAAATGAAACAAATCACTAGTTAAATTTTATTCATTTATGTCTTACTTTTGTACAATTAATAACCTCAGCTATTTTTTATTCAAGTTATATTGTAATTAAATAGGAATGTGGCCTAATATTCCATGCTATGCATCTCTGCCACTGTGGAAAATATGTCTTTAGTATTTTTCTAAAAACAAATTTATTAAAAACAATGGGTTTTTTAATTAGACATTTCCTAACTTGAAAACATACCAAAAGTTTTCTTTTCCCTCAAAACCTTATTAGACTAATATAGTCAATATGATAAAATAATAACAAAACATTTTACAATATATATTTTAGTTGATTGCAAGTGTAGTCTTTAACTCTGCTAATAAAAGAAATTACAGTTTTTCGCTGCCTAGGTTTTAGGATGATTTCTGTAGAACATATTGTAATTTGGATGGAAAATATTGAATAATGCTTCAAAGCGCAGTAACTGCTCCCTTCAAGATGGTTTCTCACAGTTGGTTTCTAAGTGTTTACAAAAACAGCATGCAACGTCTGGTAGCAATTGCCTTTCAAATGTTTTAAAATCTTGTTAGCTTTCTGTATGACATCTTGCTGATAGCATTTAATGGTATATACCAGCAATAACCTTTTTTTCCTCAGGGGTCAAAAGTGTGTGCGATAGCACGCATCCATAATGCAATGCCCTCCAGGCATGCCCTGCACGCGCTACCCCATCCCCCTGTACATGCATATGCCCCTCACCCCCGCACCCCATTTTCGGCCTAGCAGGCCTCCTTGAAGTCTCTGGAAGCCATTTCCGGACTTCTGGTAGGCCCATTTTTTGCCCTCCAGAGGCTTTCTTGGAGTCTCCAAGTGGGTGAAAACGGCTTCCTCCAGCCCTCCGGAGGCCGGAAACAGCCCACTTCTGGGAGGCCCATTTTCTGCCCTCTGGAGGTTTTCTTAAAGCCTCCAGGAGGGCAAAAACGGCCTCCCCCAGCCCTCCACATGCCTGTAGAAACAGCTCCGTGTGCCACCTGTGGCACGCATGCCATAAGGTTCGCCATCACGGGTATATACAATTGGCAAAATGAAATTTGATGACAAAAAAACAAGTAATGTTACATTGGGAACCTAAATTTGAAATAGAAACTGATATAGTTGAGCAAAAACAACAAACTTTTCAAAATGCTTCTTCGGTGAAAATTATACTTATGAACAGAGGGAGATTAGGACAAGAAAGAGAGATTAGTTATTTTTAATTAGGGTTAACATTAAAAATAATGTTTCTATGTTTTTTAAATTTCCTCAAAATCAATGATTTTCCAGTTTTTATTCTAAATAATTTTATCCCCTTTCTACCTTCATTAAATTGACATTGTTTTGATTCATATACTTTCATAAATGCTTTACATAAGAGAAAAGAACCAAAAATTGGAAAATTATTAATTGAAGATTGCTTGCCCTATACTTTTTTACAGCCACATCATCATCATTGGATTTATATCCCACCTTTCACTCAAGGTGGCATATATAAGGATCTTGCTTCCTGTTTTCCTCACAATAGAAACAAACAGAAATAGTGAAGTGGATTGGGTTGGGTTGGGTTGAAAGAGAGTAATTGGCTGAAAGTCACCAAGCTTACTGGGAAATGAACTGAAGCAATTATACATTGGGGATGGAGATGAAATTTGCAACTAAATATGTGGAATTAAAATCTTGTACGACTATTGTCACAATTAATTTCAGTAGGCTGAACAGTTTATTTAACAACCAGAAATCTTCCATGACTCCACAAAGAGTTTCTTTAGTAATAGTTTTGTTCAAACAATATTTTTTTTAATTAGCTGAATGATGTCTAATTGGAGATTTGATGCACAGTTAATATGGATTTGAAACAAAGTTAAAGGGCTTCAAATAAATGTAGTCACTTCCACTAGTTGTATATTTCAGATTCTGTGTGTTTAATCATGCTGAGCTTTACAAAGAAGTATAGCTTAAATGTGTTCCTGTGTTCTTTATCCTTAAAGCAAGAATAGCCAGTATAGACCCCTCAAAATGTTTTATATAGCAGCATTCAAACTTACTGAATATTGGCTCAATTGGATAGGGTTTATTGGTATTGTAATTTTTAAAAATCTTGAAAAGATTTTTGTCTACGAACTAGAGTATAACTGTATTTTAATAAGGGACCCATTCAAACAATTATTAGATATGTATAATTATCAAAACATACTGATAAAAGGATTTATAAAAAGTCTAAGTTGTTCTTGGGGGAAACATAAATAACTATGTTTCTAGATAGCTGGAAGTTCTGATAATATTTTCTCATCTGGTATAAAATGATATTTTCTCATCTGGTATAAAACCTTCAAATTGGTTTAGTCTAATTATTATTAATTATTCTTGTTTATACATCAAGAATTATTTTCTTGGTTGCAGGATTGATAGCTCTTTGATTCAGTTATTTTGTACCTCTTTAACCTGCTAGAATGTAAGTGAAAAAGAAAAGCAATTATATCTGCAAACATTGATTGCACTGTGAAGTATTTTCTGCATACACTTTAATAGCCTTCTCCATGAGGCAACAGATATGTGATAGGAAGTTAAAATATTCATGAAGGGTATTAATTAATTGAAGTGAACCATCTCCCTAGAGACCTATTTAGAGACTTAGAGACAGTGCTCTTTCTCCCTTTACAAATCTATTCAAAACAAAGATGGTTGCCCAGTCAGTACTATGCAGGCAAATTTAATCACTGGATTGCTTCTTGCTGCTTTGCTGTCTCTACATATTACGATAATTTCAACCAATACCTATGAACCCTTTGTCTCCTCAGTTATATGATACTGGCATAGCAAGCTGCTTCAACAGTAAGAATTCTGTTTAGAATTGGATAGTCAAATATTTATCCAGTATGCAAGTAGTACTTCCTTATTGACCACCTGATCAGTGATAATTTGAAGTTGCAGTGGTGCTGAATAATATGTAATTTGCACATACAGTGGTCCTGTAATATGTATGTTTGTACGTATGTAGGTGTATACATACACATATACACACATACTCTTAGTAATTCGAAAACATTTAAATGCAAGTAGATAAATAGCTGCCACTTTGGTGGAATGGTAACAGCGTTCCATGTGCCTCAGTGTATAGTCATGCTGACCATATGACCATGGAAATATCCTCAGACATTGTTGGCTCCTTGTGTGGAAAAACGAAGATGAGCACCATCCCCTAGAGTCTGATAAGACTGGACAGGGGAAATATTTCTGTCCTGTCCTGTCCCGTTCCATCTCTCTCTCTCTCTCTCTCTCTCTCTCTCTTTATATATATATAAAAATATCTGATGATGGTAAATGAGATTTTACCGAAACGTTGTGCTAATGGCACCTTTGATTCTACACGGGAAAGAACCCGAAC
>JANHFT010002776.1:402117-417358 GCA_032467955.1 Pseudoxenodon macrops | reverse complement strand
AAAATACATTCATCAAGAATAAAAAGATACAACACTTAGTGATAGTCAAGGTTACTAATAAGCTATCAAATTGTATTAGGAAACAAATAAAAACAATATAATTGAAAGATACAAGCAACATGATTATAGTAATAGTGGGAAGAGATAGATACTAGTAAGGAAGAGATGAATAATAGTAATACAATCTTAGTAAATTATTTGAGTGCTGTGGGAATTAGTTGTTAAGCAGAGTGATGGCATTTGGGGAAAATATTGTCCTTGTTTCTAGTTGTTTTGGTGTGCAGTGTCTTTTTGAGGGTAGAAGTTGAAACAATTTATGTCCAGGATGTGTTAAATTTTTTAATAATTTTATATATTTTCATATATTTTATATAATATATTATATATTTTCATATATTTTGCTTTTAAATGCTTACCTGTCAAGTGAATATGCCATCAGAATTGAAATACAATTGGTGTAAATTTCATACACATTGCATCAATATGAGTAATGTATTAATGTAGTTTTCTCCAGCTGGATACTCTCCAGGTAGTATAGATATTTCTGGAAGCTGAAACCTACATGTCTGAAGTGTGCTCACATTGGGGAATGACTAGTCTGATGGCTGTCTGTGACTGAAAGAGATACAGCTTTCCAGCTAAGATAACAGTTTTCTGTAAAAGTATATTATGAAATTTTGTACATTTCTCTACTGAATGTTATACAGACTTCATAAGGGTCCTTCTTCTTGCATGAGTGTGTGCAAGTAATTACCCTCCTAGGACAATAAATTAAATTAAAGAATAATTAGGATCAGTCTTGACTTATATAAATCTCACAAACTTTGGCTCTCTCCCAGGCAGTAGAGGCATGTTACACCCTTTTCAGACTATATTTCTGAAAAACATTATAAAAAAAGAAATTGATGTGCCTCAATCAAGAAACTGATTTTTAAATTTTCCCAAAGCCTGGAGGCTTTTTACTGATCCATAATCAGAGTAACAGTCATGAAATGGAAAAGATTTGGGGTAATATTGAGTTCTAGTGAAATCATTTCAAGCCAAAGTCTCTAGGAACCTCAGAACAACATTCTGGTATCTGTAGGCTTCCCTCTTTAGACATGGCAAAAAAAATATCATAATTTCATCATCAGAAAATATAGGGTAAAAAGTTGGATTTAGGGGAAAATAGCATAATAGTGGTCATTAAGAAGAACATCAATAGTTATCTGATTATCTGAAGTTTGCCTAAAAGTATCTAGATAACACATCAGACTCTTTTATAGTGGGCAGCAGAAGGAATGCCCTCAGGATTTGATGACATGCCATCTTTGAAGGAAGAATGAATTCTGCGTTGTATCAGAATTAAACCAGAGAATATCAGGCCAGCTATCTGCCAGCTGACGTTGTGTGTTATGTAACAAAAACAGTAATAAACATACAAGCAGATTTATGAGAGAATGGATGAACAATAAATTCAGAGTTTGGAAATGGCCAAAACAAAGTTTAGTCTAAACCCCAAGGAAATGTTGTGGTAGGACCTGAAATGACTAGTTTATTTAATATTTATTTATCTGATAAATTTATATAGCTGTTCATCTCACATAATGGTAAAAATACAAAATGATACTACAAAATAACCCAAACCATAACAAATGTAATAAAAAATCAATTAAAAACGATTAAAAACAAAATCTGCAAGGGAGTGCACTCAGTTTGCACTTTGCAGGTTCCATACCAACATTACAGGATGGCCAGGCCAGATGACAAAGCTACATTTTCATGCCCTTCTGAAAGGCCAGCAAGGTCAAGACCAATCTGTTCTTGGGGAAATAGTCCAAAGACGCTCTTCTTTGGTTTGTTACATGACATTTGTGGATGAGACCTGTAATATATCTTTCTTTACCAAACCTGATGTGATGAGTAGATATGATTCAGGAGATAGGGACCCTCAAATAACCTGGCCTCATGCTAGGTTTTTCTAGTTCATATTAGAAAAGCCTCAATTATTACTAAGCTGAAGCAGTTTACAAAGGAGGAGTAAGTCAGAATGCCTATACCAATATATGAGAGACTTTTTACTTAGAGAAACGATTTAGTTGCAGTTATTGCAATAAAAGATAATGTAACCAGGAGCATTATCTAAGGGGCACATCACATGTTTGATGATGTTATGAAATAATGATTATTTCAGTGTGGTCAGACTCATTTTTTATATTGGTAAGATTGACTGGAAGCTCTAATAACATTGAGTAGCAAAATATGCAAGAATTGAGAAGATCCAAAAGATGGTGGGCAGTTTTTCCCCAGGAATTACATTCTGTTCATTTCTTAAATCTGCTATTTGGGATGGAGGAGGGGTAACAACTACTTAAGACCCAAGTATTTGTTTATCTCTGCTTCTTAAACTCCATTACAAAGTTTTTTTTACATAAATATAATTTTAACTACCGGTATATGAAAATCAACATGATATAGAGAGAAGTAATAGTTTCATGCAGTGATTGAAATAATCTATGCAGAATACAATTGCTTAGCAGTAAAGCTGCAAATTAAATGTGGCCTGTCTTCTTTAGTTTTGAAAAATTCAAAGATAACGCTGTCTTTGCTTTTAGGAGCTATGAGAACAGCAGTAAAAAATTAACCGACTTTTAAAAATAGAAAACGTATAAGTATATCAGTATGGTTACATGTTAACTTCTGAAAACTTAATTACGAAAGTTAACTTGTAAAAACAATTTGCAGAATGATTCTATTTAATGTTTAATTCAGAACAAAGCACTTTTTGATAGATGCACTTAGGACTGCAGTCTGAAGTGAAGTGATTTATCACTTTTGAAGGGGTTCTGCTACGATTACATGTTTTTATTTATTGAAAAAGCAAATTTCATGTGTAAAGTTGGAATCAATAGTAATTGATCTTAAAATTCATTAACCTGATGCACTTGTTTTGACTCCAATCTCCTTTTAACGACTATCAGTATATATGTAAATACCATCAGCCAGCTTTATTCAAATAATATTCAGCAGCAAATATACTAAAATTTGAATTCATTGGCATATTGTAAAAAAAATTGAATATGTTTAGATGTGATAAATCTCACTGAATAATAAATTAGTCAGTTTTATAAGTAACAAACAACTTTTAAAGAGTTAAGAGTTATGAACCATTTGGGGGAAGGGTGTGTTCATTATTCCTGTTAAATCATAAAAGTATATCATTGCAATGATATACTGCATAACATCATACAAATGATGAATACCACCACAAATAAGTGTGTGTGTGTGTGTTTTAAATTTATCATCTTCTTAATTTTGAATATAATGAACATTGTTTTTGAGGGATATCTGGATGGAATTCTTGTTCAAGAAACTTTTATTTCAAAGTTCATGAAATCAGGATTGCTAAATTGAAATTTCACTATCTAGTATTGGAATAATCTAGTGAAACTGTCCAATTAATCTGAACAGTTTAGCAGTGCAGATTTGAACATTTCTACTATATAGGAAAGCTTAATAGGGCTTATTTTTAGATGAGTTTGATTTTGCAGTAGCTAAACTAGTCTTACCATCATTAAATCCTTAACTCTCCTACTAACTTCAAGGGACAGAATGCTTAATTTGTGGGATGGGGGTTAGATAGAAGAATATGTTGCTAAAACCCAATTTAGCTAGCATTTATATTTTATTGCACACAAGCACAAAATGTAACTTTACATTTATTTTGAGTAATTGCTTATACTTCTTTTAATATTGATTTTTTTCTCTATCTCTTCTAGATATAATTATTCCTGAGAATGGGGAACCTATAAGTTCTAAAGACATTAAGTGCTGTATTAAGCAAATCCAGGAATTGATAATCTCAAGGTTAAACCAAGCAGTAGCTAATAAACTGATAAGTTCTGTGGACTATTTGCGAGAGAGTTTTGTAGGCACTCTGGAAAGATGTCTGAAGAGTCTGGAAAAATCTCAGCACGATGTTTCAGTACATATTACAAGCAATTATTTAAAACAGGTAAAGTAATACAAAGTACTGAGATCATTTTACAGAACTGATATTAGCTGATTGAGAGGCAGTGTGATGCAAAAACAATTTGATTTGGATTGGGGAAACTTGGGTTGAACCACAACCCTTTGGGTATGACTGTGGGTCAACCACTATCCCAATATCTGCCTCACAGGTTTGTTGGGAGAGTAAAAGTGCATCTATTGAGAAAAGAGAGCCTCTTTGATCACCTAGAGAAAAGGTCAAATATAAATTTAGTAAACAAAGAGAGTGTTCACACACAGAAAATTAGAGTTTTTCTCCTAATATAATCACCTATTAATTGGGAGGCTTCATCCTGTGTTTGCTGAGAAAATGCTATATTGCAACATTATGCTGTTGAAAATGAATAAATGGCAGAAGGATGGCAAGGGGATTAGTTATTCCTACAAGGGAAAAAGAGACTATTGTGGAACTGCCTTGATTGTTCTTCAATGTGTGGCACCTGTTGGCCATAGAAAGTCTCCTTGTACCTGGGGGTTTGTAATACAATAAGGACTCTTGATAATAGGATCCTCACTCTGAAGATAACCTCCATAGATCAGAGATTTCCCAGTAGGGATATCTGGCCTCAGTATCTGGAATGGAATGACAGTGATAGAGCAGGAATGAAGTCCTACATGTATTTACTTAGGAGTATCAACCATTGAAATAAACAAAACTTAATATAGAGTAAACATGCACAGGTTTCCTTGTGATTGAAGTCCAGCAAAAAGGCTGTATTGATTCATTAATTATCTCTTTGTAAAAAAAGAGGGGGAAACTCCATATTGTAAGTATTTTTCCTCAATTTTCATCCCATTGTATGTGAAATAAGATGATACAAATACAAATCATTCTATCAGCATAACAGTATACATTATGCTTATGTAAGTATATGTAGACTTAGACAACAGTAAGTCTATGCATGCTTACCTAGGGATATGAGCCACTAGACTTAATGGAAACTAATGCAGATTAAGTACATATAGATGATGCTTATCAAATCCAGATTTCTTCAGACTTTCTCTGTGTGAATGTTTGTGTATGAGAGAATTATGCATGTGTGTGTGTAGATTATGACCAATTAATTTTACATATGGGTGCATCATATTTTATGAGCAACTAGTTAATATTGATTAAAATAAATCTTATTGATTTTTTTAAGTGTGGCCTCTTGCCATTGTATTTGTATGGATGCTATGTTTGCAGCATAATAAAGTTGGATGAGCACTTAATCTGCAGAATTGATTTCAATTGGAGTTGGCAATTCTAATTGACATATTAAGGAAGTTGGACAATGTACAAGATTGTGTATGTCTATTGTTTTGATCTATATGTCCTCTGGGAAATGGGGTTGCCTTAAATTCAGGCTGTTCTGTTTATCCTTGGGTAAATTGGGAATGGACTGAATTCATACACAGACTAAAACAGTTTGCTTTTTGGCACAAAGAGTCGATTTATTGGAATTTATTTATGAAGCTCTTTCCAAGGTACTCAGTTCTTTAAATATAGTGGACAGTTATTTCAATTTACAGGTATGTAATTAATCTGTCTTCTGTTTGCAGATATTAAATGCAGCCTACCATGTAGAAGTTACTTTTCACTCTGGTTCAACAGTGTCACGGATGCTGTGGGAACAGATCAAGCAGGTATTAAATATTTTAATAGCATTGATTCATTGTAATGAAATTTATCTTAAGTATATTGTCTTCTATTGATTCATATCACCATCTGCATAGTTGGAAAATAGCTACTTCTAGTATGCATTAAGATTCAGAGGCATCTTATGTTGGAATAAAAGACAATTGATTTTTAAAAATGCAGAGATAAAATATGGCAAGTGTGTTGGATATAACAACATATAACAACAAAAATAACATTTACCTAGTCTCATCCATTATCCTAATTTATTTGTACTTGCCAGATCCAAAGTTAATGTTGGCTAAGATGAAAGCAGCACTTTAATACTTGAGTTCCAACAATAAGATACATGCATTTTTTCTTCTTTAGATAATACAAAGGATCTCTTGGGTGAGCCCACCTGCTATCACCAGGGAGTGGAAAAGGAAGATAGCTCAGGATGCCATTGAGAGTCTTAGCGCATCCAGATTGGCAAAGAGCATCTGCAGCCAGTTCCGAACAAGGCTAAATAGCTCTCATGAAGCTTTTGCTGCCTCTTTGCGACAGGTCAGTTTGATGTGAAAGGAACCGCAAAGAACATAAATTAGCAAATTTAATCTCAAATTTTCAAATAACATGAAGGATATCTATTGCTCATCTCTTTAATCTTTGGTAATGTAAAGAATATTTGGATATCATTTTATGGTCCTTTTAACAATTGGAGATACAGCTATAAAAATACAACTGTGCTAATTCCATTGAACTGGAGGACCACATTTTGTTACAGCTATTCTAGCCATTAAAACGGGTGAAATGGAAGTGATGATATCATAGTGATCATTTGCCAACTCTTAAAAATTACTGGAGAATAAACATTTGATATTATGGATTGTATTTAGAGCGACATGGGCAGAAGCTGTAAATCAAACTGAAAAGAGCAGAAGATACTGCTTATTATCTCCTGCTCAAGGGATAATTATAGATAGCCCTTGAGTTACTAACATTGTTTCAGTGACTGAAATTACAGTGGCACTGAATAAAAGGTTTTTTTTGTACTGGTCCTATTTAATTTTTTAATATGGAAGGAAGAAGAATATTGTGTTGAGTAATCTATCTGGATATTATCCAAAGGATGGCACAGATGTACTTATATTTGATCAATTTTGTATTAGCTAGAGGCTGGCCATTCAGGTAGGCTTGAAAAAACAGAAGATCTTTGGTTGAAGGTGCGGAAAGACCATGCCCCTCGCCTTGCCCGTCTGTCATTGGAAAGCAGGTCCTTGCAAGATGTTTTGTTACATGGTGAGCATTGCCACCTCTCTTTTCTTATTTATTAATGGCTTGGCTTCATTTTCTCCTGCAATATTTTCAATTTTACAAGTAGATGGTGCTTCAGTTATATTATGTACGCATAGTGACTGGAATGTTTGGAAAAGTTAGAGGTCACCATAATTTAGAAGGCGAATGTTTTAATTCCAACTCTAAACAGTAATAGCAATAGCACTTTGACTTAAATACCGCTTCACGGTGTTTTACAGCCTGTAAGCAGTTAACAGGGTCAACATGTTGCTCCCAACAATCTGGGTCCTCATTTTACTGATCTGGTAAAGATGGAAAGCGGAGTCAACCTTGAAGCAGTCAGAATCGAACTGCCAAATTGCAATCAGCTGGCAGTCAGCAGAACTAGCCTGTAGTACTGCATTCTAATCACTGTACCACCATGGCTCATGATAATAGAATGCATGCAATTAGTAATCATATATTTTAAATAAACCATATCTCAAATTGTGATCTAAGTTGAGCCCATGGCTTGCATAATTGCTTTAATTTATGTTTGCCACTGGTAGCTATTTGTGTTGAACAACTAAGTCCCTTAATAAAGGGACTCAAGTTACAACTGTAATGGAGCTTGCCCATCATGGTTGTAACTCGTGATGGTTGTAAAATGGATCAGTCATATGAAAGGCCCAATTTTACCATCTTTTTTCCCCCGGCAGTTATTAAGTGAACCAATGGTTCTCAGATGTACTGTCTTGAGAATCCAAAGTGTGGGTATTGCTGTGCCTTCTGTCTTTGTAGACTGAATCAGTTGAGCTTTCTGCCACGCCTCTCCTGGTTACTTCCCAGTTTTGATTCAGTCTTGCATCCAGGAGAGACATGTTTACTTTGTTGAGCTATTTAGAGAAGTAGTTTAGATAATTGTTACTCTGGATTCTCAGAGTAGAGAAGGAATTTTTCAGAACACCTAACCAGCCTAGATTTATTTCCCAAGTACCAGAGTAGCTCAGCCAGCCAAGTAAAACAGCTGAGAGGAGCGAAAAACCGGAGCTTCAGAGGGAGGAAAGGTCGGCTCCTTCAATTATTATCTGAGGGAACAAGTGGAGCAAACAGCTGGGAGCTGAGAGCAGCTCAAATTGCTGATAGCGCTGTGGGAGTGCGGAGGCTGAGCGGAAGCTTGAAACACAGCTGATCGGTGCAAAAAACCTTTCAGGAACGCCCCAGCCGCGTGGCTTGGATTTTAAACTGCAAAGTGCTCGGTTGTGAGGTGGACTGAGAAGGACCATCACATACTCTTGCTAACAGACAATGTAGCCACAAAAGCCCACATCAACCGTAAAGGGGGCACGCATTCCAGAGCTCTCATGCGAGAAGCAGATCAGTTGGGCCTCGGGCAGAGAAACATCTTCTCTCCATCAAAGCAGAGCACATATCAGGAACAACGAATGTCCAGGCAAACTGGATCAGCAGAACAACAGTCGATCACACAGAGTGGTGACTACACTCGGATCTATTCAAGAAAATAATGGAACGTTTGGGAACCCAGTCCTAGACCTGTTCGCCACACCATCAAACAGCCAGCTGCCGAAATTTTACTCCAGATTCATAACACCAGGAGTGGAGGGAATCAACACACTCCAAACCTCTTGGCCAAAGCACCTTTCTTCCTCTTCCAGTGATCTCGAGAGTAATCAGGAAGGTGTTGGATGAAAAAGGGGAAGTATTACTTGTAGCTCCGCACTGGCCCAGGAGACCATGATTTGCAGATCTGGTCAGTCTGGCAGTAACCAGACCATGGAGGATACCATCGGAAAGGATAGTCCTCAGCCAGGGGGCTCTGGTTCATCCAGAGCCACAATGGTTACAACTGACTGTTTGACACTTGAGCAGAAAGCCCTGACACAGAGCAAGTTATCTCTCAGAGTCATCACAACAATCCAGGCTTCCAGGTGGCCTTCAACAAATAGGATCTACGATTAAACTTGGAAGACATTTTGTAACTGTTGCACCAAGGGCAACATCGATCCCATCTCAGTAACAGTAGAGCAAATCCTGGAATTTCTTCAGGATGGACTGGATAGGGGATTATCCGCAAGCACCATACATAGGCAGGTAGCAGCACTAGCATCAGTGTGCAAATGCGGGAATTTAGAATCCTTTGCACATCATCCTAGGGTGCGCAGCTTTATCAAGGGGGCAACCAAGCTGCTGGTGATACACAGGTATCCCACCTGGGACCTATCCAAAGTTCTGCAGGGAATCACTTTGAGCCCCTTCGAGTCATTACGAGAGACTGACCTGAGATACCTCATATGTAAGGTAGTTTTCCTCATGGCATTCACTTCAGCCAAACGGATATCAGAACTGGCAGCCCTTTCCATAAGAGAGGATCTGTGTATATTCCATACAGACAGGGTAATACTACGACTGGACCCTACGTTTTTACTCAAGATTAATTCCCATTTTCACAGGGCACAGGAAATCATATTGCTGGATTTCTGTCTGAAACCCAAACATGATCTAGAAAGGAAGTGGAACACCTTGGATGTCAGGAGGGCACTTCGTATTTACATAAAGAGAATAGCTCCTCTGAGAAAAACTGAGTCACTGTTTGTATCATTCCAAACTTCTACTCTAGGTAGTAAAGTTACTGCAATGACAGTGGGACGGTGGATTTGCACATGCATCGCAAAGACATATGAAATACAGGGTCTGCCAGTGACCAGACAGGTGACCGCACACTCTACCAGAAGCACGGCCACAACAGCTGCCTCCGTAGAGGAAGAATGTAGGGCAGCAACTTGGTCCTCACCATCCCTATTCAGAGACACTATAAGCTGGACACATTCGCTTTGGCTGAGGCGGCATTTGGCAGAAGGGTCCTGCAGAAGGTACATACAGGCAGGGGGACTCGGAACAAGACCATGGCCCACCCTTAGGACATGCCGGCTTTGGTATGTCCCACACTTTGGATTCTCAAGGCAGTGCATCAGAAAAAGAGTGTTGGTCTTACCTGATATATTTCTTTTCGATGTACTGCCGGAGAATCCAATCCCACCCTGACGACCACATGGTACAGAGTACCAGAGTGGACAGTAATGTCAGATAGAAGTCAAGTCAGCTGCTACACCTTTCATCAAACTGGGAAGTAACCAGGAGAAGCGTGGCAGAAAGCTCAACTGATTCAGTCTACAAAGGAAGAAGGCAGAGCAATACCCACACTCTGGATTCTCTGGCAGTACATCGTAAGGTAAGACCAATGCTCTTTCACTATGGTCATGGGTTTGCCAAAAACTAGAAGGAAATACTAGTACTTTACTGTCCTAAGACCTGAAAATAATAGTGAAAGCAAAGTAGAAAAACAGCTGAAATATTGTACATATAGTTTGATATAGTTTTACTAAGTTTCAGAGCAGCTATTGAAAATAATAATAAATCTAAAAATACAGCCTGACTTGATAAAACAGGAGATACATTTAAAATTCCAAGCAAATAATATTGCAGCTGCCATGAAGAAGATATTGTTTACATTATATCAATATAATATTTGACTGAATCTGATTCAGTATGGTATTACAAATTGTATACATTATACAATGAAGAGGTTCATTGTACTATTGAACTTAAACAATTAATTAGTAGCATGGTCATAGCATTAAAGTTAATAGAGTTAATGAAACTTGAAAAATACATATTATCAGAAAGGACCATAGAAAATACTTTACTTTGATAAAGTTAATATTTGTTTCAGGCAAACCAAAACTAGGCCGTGAATTGGGCCGAGGGCAATATGGAGTGGTGTACCTATGTAATGCCTGGGGGGGACACTTCCCATGTGCACTTAAATCTGTCGTTCCACCAGATGAGAAGCATTGGAATGATCTTGCACTGGAATTTCACTATATGAGGTGGGTACAATTACATTTTGTTGTTAATGAACAAGAAGCCTGTCAAACTACAGGTAGTCCTTGAGATACGAAAGGTGACTTAATGGCTATTTCAAGTTATGATAGACCCCTTACATACAACCTGGTTTCAAAGTTATGGCCACTGCAGTGCCTTGGACTAATTCACCCTTACCATTGATCGTAGGTACACTCCCTGCCTCTCTCCTCCCCATCCTAACTGTACAGACTGCGGGCATTAAGGCAGCAAAACAGAGCAGTTTATCCATTGGCCGCATAGCATGATTCTGGAAGTGGCAGTGATATCAGAATGCTCCAGAGGTTTCCAAAAAGCAGAACAAATTAGCAAGGGTCATTTTGTCCCTCTGCTGCATGATTCAGGAGGTGGCCACCATATTTCCAGTAGCTGAATTACACTTTGGTAGCTGTAAATATTGTCGCTGCTTACAGAATCATGCCACAATGCCACATGGCTGTACAATGAAGCAATCCGTTCCAGTCTCTGAAAGGCCTTGGAGCTCTTCAAAAGGTAAGTGATGAGGAGAGTGTTTGTCCTGGAAGAGTAGGAATTGGGCCTGTGGGGTCCCAGAGGGAGTGAGAAAAGGCCTGTGAGGACCCAATGAGTAGGAAGTGGAGCACGAGGTGCCTCAGGAGGATGGGGGAGACCTTGGGGGGCCTGGGGTAGGTGGACCTTGGCCTGCACTAGGCCTACAAAAGCCTCCCTCACCCACCGTATGCTCCATGTAATGACCCAGTTGTTAATTTAATGGCCACATCAAGAAGAGCAAGGAGCGAGGGTCATTAGGTGAGCCAATTTCATTTAACGTCTGTCGTGACGTGACTGTAATGAACAAGCCCCATTATGGTCTCATCTCGAGGACAATTTATATCAAATCAATAGAACTTGGCAAAAAGAGGGATCATAGCTTTTAGCAGATTTGCTGTAGTTTGCATAGAGTTAGAATATTTATCTGTAATCTTTTCATCTTAACACTGATTAAAAACAATATTTTAAACTAAGTGCATATTTCTGGAAGTATAGGTTAAGGAAAAATAATCTTGAAATGTTCTAGATTAGAAAAACTGCTTTTGCTTCTTTTGATAGTAATTGTCTTTTCCTAAGAAATCGAGTAGGCAGAATGACCACTTGGCTCTTACTTTCGACACACCATCTAGGTCACTGCCAAAGCATGAGCGGTTGGTAGACCTTCATGGGTCCGTGATAGATTACAGCTATGGAGGAGGTTCCAGCATTGCTGTTTTACTGATAATGGAACAGTTACACAGAGACCTCTATACTGGATTAAAGGTAAGGAGAAACTGTTTTAAAACACGAAAAACTGTTTTAAAGACAATGAAATACCTATGTGACTAGTAGCCCTGTGTGGTAGCTCTTTGTAACCCTTTCCACTTTCCACTTAAAATTGTGATTCTGATGGTATGATTTAGTTTAATTTAGATTAGATTACATCACATTAGGTTAGCATCTTCATGTTTCCTGCTTCTGTCCAGCCAATAAGGAAATGGGCATTTAATACCGGTAATGCTATTTAGGTCTCATATGAGGAGTGAAAAAGCAGTATTTTTATTTGCTAGTTCCTATATTTCCCCACCCAATTTTGCTAAATATATATTATTATTATTATATTCAGAAATGGTAGAGAGAGATAAAAAGTGCCTTCCTTCCTTCCTCTCTTCCTTCCTCCCTCCCTTCCTCCCTTCCTTCCTTCTCTCTGGAACCTTCTGCTAAGTGAAAGGAAGAGACTATAATTTTCTCCACACTATTGTCTCAGGGATTCCAAAAGAACAATTAACTAACTTACTCAGTTGCCATGCTCAATATTAAGTTACTTCAGATGGCATTGAGAATGCTGAGTTCTCATTAGGCTGCCTTTGAAACATTTTCCTTCATCCTTTTATTACAAATATAGACTTGTGTGTGTGTGTGTGTGTGTTTGTGTTCCAGTTAACATTCTCACTTCTTAATTGTTGGAACTACTAATCACATTAAAAGATTGATAAAAGAAAGTTTTCTTTTCACTTAGGCTGGTTTGACACTGGAGACAAGATTACAGATTGCACTGGATGTAGTTGAAGGGATCCGTTTTCTTCATAGCCAGGGGCTTGTTCATAGAGACATCAAACTTAAAAATGTACTGGTAAGGGATAACTTTGTGATTGAAATTTTATATCCTTTGCTCAAATGAAATTAAACATAAGTAGGTAAAATAAGGGCTTTATTTAAGTCATTCTCTAAACAGATGCCTCTGCTTTTACCAATACACAAATAGAAATGATTGTGATTGTAAAATGGAGGTCATCTTGTTCTGCTGAAACAAAAAACCTACGTTTTCTATATATAGAAAATTAAAAAACAAGAGAGGTAATTTCCTAGCACATGCTAAACAGAAAACCTCTAGTTTTCAAGTGATTTAAACAATTAATACAATATTTATTAATTGAATATACTATGAAAATGATTAACAGTTAAAATCTGGTGGAAGAAATTAGCTTTTACAGATTTTATAAAAGCTGAGAGTGTGAGGGCTAAATATAATTTCTAACAAAATGCATTCCATAACAGGAATACCCTCTACTCTTTTCAGATAAGAGAGCCCCGTGATGGTGGACCTTTCCTATAGATCTTAATTCCTAGACCAGCGTTTCTCAACCTTGGCAATTTTAAGATGTTTGGACTTCAACTCCCAGAATTCTGTCCTAGACAAAGTTATAACTGGAGATATAATTTTTAGATAGAAGATGATAGATAGATAGATAGATAGATAGATAGATAGATTGATTAGATGATAGATAGATAGATAGATAGATAGATAGATAGCCTAATTTTTTTAAAGGTTAATACCAACATTGTGTGACCAATACGCAGTTCGTAACCTTTTCAGATTTGTGATATTTGTATTTTGTACTGGCTAACTGCAGTTAGAATTTGTAGTATAATCATTAAGAGAAACTATGTACATCATGTTCCATAGAACTATTTCCTTCACCACCACCCCAAACAATAACACTCTTTGGTAAATTGAGTACAGAGACAGTGAGGCTAACGTCACCGAGTAAATTTCCATGGTTGAGTGAAGATTTAAGTGTTGGTATTCATGGATCTCTAATATCTAAATCAATTTATCTTTTTGGTTGTACTAGTAGTAAAATTGAATGCATTTGAAATATTTGTTTTGATTTATAAAAATATTCTGTCTAATCAATGGTTAAGATTACAACTGTATATCACCTTGTGTTGATTTTTTTTTGGAAGAACTTCATGAGGTATGAGACTCTATGTAGTTAATAAAAGCAGAAGCTCCAGTATCAAATCTGATCTAATCTATAGAGCTATAATAGGAACAAGGATGGCTACTTTATAAAAAACATTCTAGCTAATTATATCCTAGCTCATTATTTCTAGGACTATGTATCTGATACCACTGGATAAAGTATAAGACTTCATTAACTTTGTTCAGCAAAGATATTTTTGAAATTAGGGATCGTTTGTAGAAGGTACTGCTTGATAAAGAGATTTGATAGCAGGACGTTTTTGATAATCATTGTATTGTGTGTTGTACAGTCATTGTATATTACATTTTATATTTTTATAGCTTGATAAAAACAATAGAGCTAAAATCACTGACCTGGGATTTTGTAAACCTGAAGCAATGATGTCTGGAAGTATTGTTGGGACACCTATACATATGGCTCCTGAACTCTTCACAGGTAAATGTACCTTGAAAAACTTATTGTTTGTGATGAAGTCAAATCTCAGTAAAATCTTCTGTGTCCAAGAAAACCAGAAAAGTACTGTTTCTTTCAGGAAAGTTCATGTTTATGATAAGGAGAAGTCAAACACATTGAACTTTGTGTTACATAGATCTCAGTCTTACAATACTTTAAGAAAGGAATTAATTTCAAGAATGACAAAATTTCATAATTTGGGGCCACTAGAGAGATTCTCTCCTTTGCACTCTAAAACTTCCAAACAAATGAAATAATTGAAAGAACTTGGGCTAATCCTTGGTACAAATATGAAACAGTTTAATGTTAGCAGTGTATCAGAATGTGAAAATATAATCCCTGAATAGTATTGTTAACCTAATGTTCATCGTGTTCCGACTAGCTGCTTGTGAATACTGCGAGTATAAAGAGATGAGGGCAGGGCAAGTTAAAAGCCCTTAACCCAAATGTAGTTCTCCCAGGAAAAACACTGACTCAGTTAACCAGCATCAAAGTAGGCAACTATCTCATTATAAAAACACTTTCTTAGGAAAACTATAATGCTTAGTCAGACACCATTTAGAAGGCTAAGGAATGCAGACTGTTAGGAAAACAAAGTAACTCCTTAGAAATAAACTACCGTATTTTTCGGAGTATAAGACGCACCGAAGTATAAGACGCACCTAGTTTTTGGGGACAAAAACAA
>JANHFT010002776.1:362708-374211 GCA_032467955.1 Pseudoxenodon macrops | reverse complement strand
GGCAGGGTAGATTGTGAGATGTTAACCTCAGCTAGAAGCTGCTGGAAGCAGAGAAGAAGCTGGTCGGGCCAGCCGCCTACTGCCGTGTCTTCTGGCAGCCGGGGCAGAGAGGCAGCGCAGGGCAAAGGGAGCCGCAGCCCTGCATGGAGCTGGAAACAGAGCGGGGCACAGACTTCCAGAGTAGTCGCTGCTGGAAGACTCTGTCCCGGCTGCCGGAAGAATTGGTAGCAGGCAGCTGTCCCGACCGGCCTCTTACCACTCGGTCGGTGAATGGCGCTCTACCCAGCCGGAGGGGGGGTTGTCTGCTGGGTAGGCACTACATGGCAAGAGGTGCCGGGCGGGATTTTTCAGGCAAGGGGGATGGATGGGAGGCGGGTGAGCACCAAAAACACGGGCGTGGGGGGGAGAGAAAACAGAGAGACAGCTCTGGATCAGTTCAGCTGATCCGCGGGTCAGTTTAAGGGGCCCAGCTGCCCCTAGCTGATCGGAAAAGGGAAGGGCTTCCTCCTATGCTGGCTTATTTTCAGGTGGAGTGCATATATTTACGCCCACCCCAAAAATCAGGCTTGGCCTTATTTTCAGGACATGTTGTATTTTCGGGGAAACATGGTACATATACATATATATATACATATACATACATACATACATACATACATACATACATACATAAACTTGCATTAAGATTATTATTTTAATCCCTCTATAAAGCATGGCATCTATGTGTCTGCTTTGTTTGTTGTTTTCTTTCATTATATAAGTGTACTAATATAGATCTAACATCAGGCTAAAAACTTTAATGTCCTAGTAGTGCCTTTAACATGTTTTTCTGAGTATCTGATATCCCTCATTCAAATCAGCAATATAGAATACAGTCTTGTTACTCGGCTGATCACAATATGTTTAATCATGCTTCTGTAATTACTGATAACTACCTTAGTATTAATTGTTGCAATCCCTGCAGAATAAATTGTTCTTAGGTATACATACATTTAAATACCATCTGTATATTAGGATGGTTTATCTGTAACAATCATTCTCTCAAACCAGAAACATTCTCAGGGCTCTTTCTTTCTTTCTTTCTTTCTTTCTTTCTTTCTTTCTTTCTTTCTTTCTTTCTTTCTTTCTTTCTTTCTTTCTTTGCTTTTCCTTTCTCTGTTGCATATAATTTCTGAGCCTACAGTCTACAGGACTGTTTAACCTAAACAATTAAGTGCCTACTTTAGTTTGGAATAATGAACATTATGATCTTTGTTGTGATTGTTTCATTGCATGTTATTGTTTCATTTCATTTCATTTAAAAAAAAATATTCTAGAAACATTTAATGTTTAAAAGTTTATTATTTATTGGACACATAAAAAGTACGATACATATACAAATATAGAATTTCTGTTAATGATACTTTACTGAACCAAGCCACATTACATGAAACTTCTATTAAAAGCATAATAAAGTTGAATGTGTTACTTAAAAATACAGCTGTTGTTTAAATAATCTAATAAATCTCTCAAGGAGATTGCTAGGGATAGCAAACATTGCCAATGCCTATTTTTATTATAAGCTTTTTAAAATGCTTTTGCACCCAAAAGAGCCCAAAACAATTTACAGAAAAAATGATAAAAAATTCCAGTAATAAATTTCCATAAACAAAGGAGTAAAACATTTTGAATGCTCTTAATTTAAAAGAGAGTTCAATTAAATAACATTTAATTCCCGACTCCTTGTTACCTTGCAGATATTTACATGAGCGAATCAGTGTTAATGATATTTGAAACAGAACAGCATTTGAATTTATGGTGCATCCCTTAGGAGGGCATTCTATTAACTAGAAGTAAGAATAGCATGTATTTAATATTATGGTTTACTATCCTTTTATCTCCATCAATTTGCTAGTGCAGAACAGCACTTATCAAGTAAATGCTAATGGTCTCCTAATTTTTGATTCTGACTTTCGTTACTTGACAGGTGCTGATGCTGCAGAAGATGAGGAAGTGGATGTAACTAGTGTAGACCCTATTGCAGCTTTTTGTAGCAGGTAATTGGTAATGGCCCAGCTATTACAAGGCTATAAATACATTTTAGTTGATTCAAATTATGAGTATGAATTATTTGTGTGTGTATATTTCAGAATCCAGTCCTGCCCATTCAGTAATGTTTACTGTTTGTTAAATCAGATTAACCTTGGAGCTTTAAAACATCTGTGATGTGAGTAGGATGCTAGTTCTCATCAAAAATACCCTAGTGCAAGAGACTGTTATAAATAGCATCTAGTTTAAACCAAGAAGTTTTAACTATCCCTCTTCCAAGTTTTTGAAGAATGTTTTTCTCTTATAACAATTGTGTGGTTAATGTAATTGGTGGTGAAACTTATTAGGAAACCAGGACTGTTGTTGAGAAATGTATTCTTTTTTGCCATATGTGAGATGCCTTCAGAGCATGCATTTGAATGGTTAATGTAGGGGGTCATGATAATACTCTAGGAGAGGCAAGAGTACAAAATCAAATGAAGGAACATTCTTTCCTTCCCTCATGAGCTGTGTGTTGCTAATGAAAAAAATAAATGATTTCTCTGACAGTGATGAAGAACTGGAAGACTCTAAAGCTTTACTCTACTTGCCTATTGCTCCTGAGGTGGAGGACCCAGAGGAAAACCCATATGGGCCTCCACCAGATGCAGTTCAGACTGCTTTACCCGATGATGGAATAGGTTCTGAGAAGAAGCGGCCATCTTTGTCCGATGGACCTCAGCCTCCAAAGAAGAAACCTAAAACCACCAACATAGAACTTCAGGGAGTACCTAATGATGGTGGGTAGAGATTCCTTTTCATTCCTATATAGTTAGGTAGACTTATTAAAGAATCATGATCTGTACTTTAGTCCATACTGCCAACATGATTAATTTTCAGTAGTCTGCAGAATAAATGGGGATATACAGCTATGCTCACATTTTTTTCTGAACTACTTAACATTATGATTCATTTAAGAAATCAAGTGGACTATATATTTACTTTTAAAGACAGCAGAATTCTGACATTTGTTATAAGATAAAGTTTCCCCTCGCACGTATGTGCTAGTCATTCCTGACTCTAGGGGGTGGTGCTTTTCTCCGTTTCAAAGCCGAAGAGCCAGGCTGTCTGAAGACATTCTCCATGGTCATATGGCTGGCATGACTAGACGCCAAAGGCACACGTAATGCTGTTACATTCCCACCAAAAGTGGTCCCTATTTTTCTACTTGCATTTTTTATGTGCTTTCGAACTGCTAGGTTGGCAGAAGCTGGGACAAGTAATGGGAGGTCACCCCATGACGCGGCACTAGGGATTCGGACCGCTGAACTGCCAACCTTTCAATTGACAATCAGCTTCTTAGCCACTGAGCCACTGCATCCCTTGACATGTGTTATAGTGCTACTTATTTTCTATGGGACCAGCAAATCACCCAGAAGAGAATACTTTTGAATTGAACATCTTCCCTACCCTTTACCTCATTACATACATTTTAAAATTCTTTTGTATGTTACTTCTCTTTACTCTGTTTTACACAGCCTTTAGCAAGCATTGTGGGAGCACTCATGTTTGCCTTCTCCAGATTGTTCACCAAAAGCTTTTGGGGGAAAAACTTATCTCCCTAAACATTGACCAATGCAGGCATATAATGCCTGCTCTGGATTGGCAAAAGGCTGCATGAGTGCTTCAGTGGATGCAAATGGCTCATCCTCCACAGATTTAGACTCACTAAATTTGTGAGAAATTTTCGGCACATAGCCCAGACCAGGCATTGCAAGAATATTGTGCTTTGGAGGGTATGCCACTTAATTCATCTGGATCATTTGCCAAAATCTTGGGGAGTGAATAGTGCTTCTAGCATGACTTATTGAAGGTATGCAGCAGGCCTTGTCAGAAAATAATCATATTCAGAATTCCCTTGCCTAATTCCAAAGAAATGGCTGAAGTGACTGTAGGGAATGGACAAAGCTTCTTCTTTTTTTAAAGCAAATTGCATTGTCTCTGCTTCAGTGAAGAGACTCAGGTCATCTCATCCTTTTTTTAAAAATTATTTTAAAAAAGTATTAATTTTTAAAACTGAAAAAAAATTGCAGAAACATTTGCTTGACCATAAAGGTGTCAGATTTTACACCTTTAGTCCAATTCATTGAAATTTGACCAGAGACGCCTAAACTTTTACATACAACTGTGTGCCTTGATCTGCACAGACTTGGAAAATAAACAACAGAGTGAATATATTGGTTTCCTGTTTTATTTTATTTTTAAGTGAAAATAGACACTTTCTGTTCTAAACTTTTGCAGAAGTCCATCCACTGCTGGGTGTAAAAGGAGATGGTAAATCCAAGAAGAAGCAAGCAGGGAGACCTAAAGGATCAAAAGGTAAAGAGAAAGATTCTCCATTTAAACCGAAACTCTACAAAGGGGACAGAGGTTCTTTACCTCTGGAAGGAGCAGCGAAGGGTAAAGTGCAGGCGGAGCTGGGACAGCCTTTGGCAGGTAAGGACCCACCGTGAGCTTCTGCTTGCTTGGTGACCTTGCTTTGTACAGAAATGGCCTAATCTGAGCATTTGAACTTCTCCAACACTACCTGCTTGCTAAATGTTTAGTTGCTGCGCTCTCAAGGAAAGACAGAATTGTACTTTTTTGAATTGTAACATTTACTCTTCATCACCAATATTGGCAAGTTCTGTAACACGCGTTCTTCAAGAATGTAAACCCTAGAAGAAGAAATGTAATTTTACCACAAGGAGAAGCAAGCTGTTGGTGTTAATTGTCTTCCATTTGTACCGTTATAATTTCACAATAGAAATGAGCGGTAACGGAAAATCCCAGAAGCTGAAAATAAAGGGATAGAAAAAGTGGAAACTAAAATTCTTGTCAGAATGCAACTATCTTTTTTTTTATGTCTTACCCTTTGCAGATGCTAGGAATTAAAGAGTATTTTAAAAGGCTGATAGGGTATAATATATCTTTCTTTATGTGTCTACTTTGGCTATAGTTGAGGAAGGCATTCTGAAAAACCTATTTGCTCCTCTCTTTGCTCTACTAGGCAGGAATTAAAAAAAATTGCAACAGCTGCTAGAGTAGAGAGGAACATCCCTTCCAGCTTACCTTTGTTCCTGCCTTAACTCCATTTTCAGCAGTTTGCTAAGAACTTTGTTGAGAACTTGTCTCACTTGTAAGCTATGGAATTTATAGGCAGCTCAACATTCTTTATTAGACACTTTGAAGCATCTTTCTAACATTTCTTGCACTCAGCTGTACTGCAATGGAAGCAGAGACTTTGATTGCAACCTGCATGCCATCAAGTACTGCTGTTATGTAGGCCAAAACATGCAGGATCCACCGTTTAGTCTTAACAAGGATGTTTTAGCAGTACTAACCAGAAAAGATGGTTGCGTAAGCAAGTATAATGCAGATACACTTTTCGTCTGCCTCTCCTTTCTCACTGTTGAACTGTTGTTGCCCTGGCTTTGCTAGAAGCAACAGACTGCCATTGCTATTAGTGGTGCCAGGGTGGGGTGTTATTATTTCTTTCTTTTATTTTGTGTTTTTATGTCCTTGTAAGCCGCCTTGAATCACCATGTGCGAGTAGGTGGCAATATGAATTTTTCTAATAAAATAAAATAAATACCTACGTCATTTTTGTGACAAATGGAGCTAGTTTCTCTCCTCCCCCCCTTCCCCTCAAGGCTTCCAATATATAAAGTTACTGCATGGGCATTTATTATGCCTCCAGAAATTGTGAATGCTTCCAATACTGGAATTTTTAAAGAAGAGATTGGACAACCATTTGTCTGAAATGGTATAGGGTTTCTTGCTGAGCAGGGAGTTAGACTAGAGGACCTCCAAGGTCCCTTCCAACTCTGTTATCATTTCCTTTGTTAAGGGAATTCCAGAAGTTCTTATAGCATCTTCTTAGCAATTATATTTGTATGTCCCGGTTTTCAAGATTCTTTTCTCCAGTGTGAAATACCTTCTTTTTCATGGCTAGAAAGCAGTCAACCTTCCCTGATGAGATTAATGGCTCTGCAGTGGACTTTTCATTCTTTCTGATCTTTTCCCCTAGAATTTGCTTTGGTGTTCCTGTTGTTTTTCAGTGTTATTCCTGGGAGGGAGCAAATGCTTTCCCTCATGCTGGGGATTGTTTGAAATATTCCTAGAAATACTGGAGCAAGTGGGGGGAACAGCCCACTATTCCTGTGGGAAACCTTTAAAGTTCCACTCTAAAGTCTTAGGGAGGAAATCCTCTTTGAGCTACTGTGCTACCAGCAGAGAATCTCAGTGCTAAGATCTTTGCTTTTATCAAGTTCCGTGATATTAATTGACAAGGGGCAAGCTTGCAACTTGATTCCATTACACTGAATTTTTCAGAATTCCGTACAGACAGTCCTCGACCTACGGCCAAAATTGAGACCAAAATTTCTATTGCGAAGTGAACCATTTGTTGCCCCATTTTACGGTCTTTCTTGCCGCCGTGAATCACTGCAGCTGTTCAGTTAGTCACACTGTTGTTAAGTGAATCTGGCTTCCCCATTGGCTTTGCTTGTCAGAAGGTCGCAAAAGGGGATCATATGACCCCAGGACACTGCAGCCGACATAAGTATGAGTCAGTTGCCAAAGCATCTGATCAATTTTGATCACATGAGCATAGAGATGCTGCAATGGTTGTAAGTGTGAAAAATGGTCACAAACCACTTTGTTCCGCGCCGTTGTAACTTTGAATGGTCACTAAATGAACTGCTGTAAGTCGAGAACCACCTGTAGTTCAGACGGAGTGAAACCATTTTCATCTTTCCAACCTGTATACAGATGAGGACCAGACTATTTTCTGCTCAATTGCTTGATGAGGCTCAGTGATAAAAGAAATGGGTATAGGTGAAACATTAAGTGATTTTTTTTTGACAATTCTTTGTAATAGCTGTTAAGTAGATATTCACAGGTAACTCAGCCTAAAATATTTTGTATGTCCTTGAAGCTCAGTAGCTACTGCTGTGAATTTTACAATTTCCAGAATCCGTATTGTCCTCATTGCTGGCCCAGCTTGCTCATTGTCCTTCCTGCTCTGCTCCTGTTTTGTTGCTTTTATGATGATTATATTATTCCCCCTGAATTGTTGCTTACAAATGAGGATTAGGAATCTTGGCAGCCTTCCAAGTCATTAACATGTTTCCATATTTTTTTCCCTGAGAGCTAATTTTATTCTTCAACTGTTCAACATTTGCTTAGCAATAATCAGAAGCTTTTTGCGGGTGTGGGTGTATGTATGTATGTGGGTGCCTGTATGAAAGCTACCCTATTCCTATGCAGAAACAAACGTGCAATTAAATGACATTTAATTTTCTAATGGTCTCTATGGGATTATTGATCCCTGAGTTTCATTGGAACCAGCCCAGAGTTCAACTCCAGAAGGTTGGAGAGGGATCCTGCAGGATAGTAAGGTACTCAATAAATCAGCAGGATCCTCAGTTCATGTAAGGCACTCATAGCCCAGTGTCTTCAGGGTACATTTCCTGGTTTTAGGTAAAGTATTTCTCATTATCAAAGTCATCCTGATTCCCAGCTTAAGGATATTTAAGCAGCTGATAAGTGGCTGGGCAGATCTCCCAAAAGACTACAACGTTACCCTTGCTCAGCCATGTCTTAGTAATATGTCAGTTCCACCAGATTCCATATAGAATTCATGCTTCATTGTCTAGGACAAGGGTGTCAAATTCAAGGCCCACAGGCCAGATCTGGGCCGCAAGGCGTTTAGAGCTGGCCTGGAGGGCCACCCTGGAAATAGCAAAGAATCGGTGCCTCTGCCAGCAAAAACAGAATTCAGGAGAGCAGCGTGCAGCTCTCCTTGGCTCCATTTTTGGCCACAATTGTCTCCTGCAGCCCTCTGCCAGCTCCATTTTTGCTGGCAGAGGGCTGCAGGAAGCTGTCGTGGCCAAACAACGGAGCCTGGGGCAGCCACATGCTGGCACAGAGCTCTAGTAGTGATGGCAAAACGGCCACACCAACCCAACCAGCCCCAACCAGCGCCCCAAGGTCAAACATAATCCTGATGCGGCCCTCAATTAAATCGAGTTTGACACTCCTGGTCTAGGACATCTTGCCTTCTTGAACTTGGAACTTTCCACTATTTCTATCAGCTTGGCCAAAATTGGCTGTGGGTTATGGGAGATCTACTATTTTATAATAGCAGATTGGAGAGGCTTAATTAATTTCAGGTTTGGGAGGCTAAATTATTGGCTGGCTTGTTGATATTCTAGCTATAGTTAATTCCAACCTCTGAACTTGATTTTAAGATACAATGGTCATGATTTAGGAAAATGTAGTAGAAATGGGTTGGCTCCCTGTATGCCAGACCCATATAAAAGGTATAGGAAAAAGAACCACATTCATAAATTAGAAATAATTGCAAAGAAATATTTGGTGTACTTTTCAACTGTTTAGTGGTTGGCAGAGTGACAGCAGCAATAGAACTGGCAGTGGTACCTGGTGCTTGGCAAATTACTTTTAAAAATACCAGTGGTCCACACAGACTTTGTTGGGCCAGATGTGTCCCGCATGCCACATGTTATACAAGCCTGCTCTGTTCTATTATAAATTAGTTTATGAGGCCGTAATTGTATTAACTATTTTTGAAATTGTGAAAACATCCTGGCAAATTGAATCTCGTGGGAAAGAATACTGCTTCCTTGTCAGACAAACAAGAACTCTGTGTCCTGTGTAGAGTTTAATTAATAAGCTGATCTTGAGATAAGGTTGCCATATAGCTCCTGCATTTGTTACTTGAGGTTCTGATCCTCAATTTCCTTACTACAGGGAGCACTCTGACAGTGTAGATTAGATTGACAGAGTTGGAAGGGACCTTGTAGGTCATCTAGTCCAACACCAACACCCCTGCCCAAGCAGGAGACCCTGCACCATTTCTGACAAATGGCAGTCCAGTAGCAGTGAGAGGAAGTCCTGAATTTTTCTGAAACTTACTTACTTTTGCAACAGTTTGAAAAAAAGCTAAAAATAGGAAGCACATAGTATTAAATGTTGAGGAAGAAACTCCCTTTAGTTCTACACCAGGTGTGGATGATTTTTGTAGTGTTTATATTTTCTGCAAACTCTCTGAATTCTACTGGGAATATCAGTAATACTTGATTCTTCTTTTCTTTTGGTTTTGGTTTTTAGCAGGTGGTGGAATCTCGGAGTTGTTATGAAAGCTTCCCTCCTCATTCTTTTTTCTTACTTTGACGTCATTACATGGAATAAGGACAAATGTTAAGTCAGATAATGGACTGCCTTCATATGGGGAGAAAAAAAATCTGACTGAACTGCCTGCATCTCCAGGGAACAATTTATGCAAATTATGGAAGAGGAACATTTTTGTCCCTAGACATTTCTTTTTACTAATAGTAAATGGACAAGGAAAGATTTATATAAAATCTGATGGGAAAGAGCTGGTTTTTGCCCATAATCTTCTTAGAGTTCCCTAGAGTACAAAGTATGGAACAAGATACGAAGCATGTACATTGAGTCCTGGGTTACTTTATGTTACATGGTTTTATTCTTGAGAGAGAGAAATGCTGGAATCTCATTGAATTCCTCCAACAGGCTTGTGACCCGATAAAACAAATTACTCTGAGCCTTATTGTTGTTTATTTCTCAACTACGTTGAATTGTAAATGCAGTTAGTGCTTAGCTTACTATCCTACAGCTATGAGATATTGTAAATTGATCTAGTTTTCAAAGGGGCTGTCGAAATCCAGATGTCTCTGATGTATAAGAACAAGAACTAGTTTTCCAAGGGAATAAAGGAGCATATAAAAAAGTAAGCAGAGTGAGCAAAAAGCATGAGAGACTCTTGTTTCTTCTCACCATGTTTTAACCACATCCAGAGATGCTTGTTGGCCAACCCCTTCAGGGTTCTCGGGAAAACAAACTTTCCCCAGGCTCCATAGAGGAAGTATGTAAAAATGGAAAACATGGACTTAAGTACATTAAATGGATTCATTTTGTTCATATGCTCTGAAAACAATTTGGGGATGTGAATGTTGGTCCTGGGTCTATTTTACAAAACAGGCCTTTCATTCAGGAGATATTTAAATGACAACAGTGATGTCTTCAAAGTATAGTTAAAGGATTTACAGATGATTTACATACTTACTTCTATCTATAGCAGAGCTGTCAAACTCCCGGCCTGTGGGCCGGATGCGTCACACATTGGCCACGCCCACACCCGGTTTACCGAAGGGAGAAAAAGTCCTAATACGTCACGTGACACTGCTATGACGACGTGAGTTTGACAACCCTGTTCTATAGAAAGGATAAAGGTGTTTTAAATATGCCTTTTAGTTTGTTTTGTTTCCTGTATAATATCCTGTGGTATGTTTCTTCTAAATATATCCTGAGTTGAAATCTCATATTTTGTATATTATTATTTATGCCATCCTCACTTCTAGAATCTTATGCAACGTTCCCTTATATAATCTGGTCACTTACAGAGCTTTCCAGTGCATATGAATAATAGAAAAGCTGGTTGGATAATGACTGTATTGTTTATGTGGTATTGTGAATTTAAATCAGATCTGTTTTTTACAGTTTGGTGTGCTTTATTTTTCAGTTTTCTATTATTTTTTGTTACTATTGTAGTTTGTACATAACCTGAAAAACAATTGCTTTGTAGCTACTGTAAAGTACTGTTGTGATGTTAGCGTCTCTATTTGTAAATAAAGAGGTACGTTTTATTTCTTAAATGTTGTAATCTGCTTTTTTTTGTACTAGCTTTATTCAAACAAGTTGTAGAATATTTTCTTCAATCTAGTCCTTAATTGATAAATCGATTATGTGCCATCAAGTCATGTTCAGCTCCTAAAAAAGTATATGCTATTATGGTAATTTGTGATGTACTCTGGTCATTTTAATTGAAGTTGAAGCATTATTCTGAAGAAACCACTGTTTCACTGATTGTAACTGTCCTCTTCAGAACTGAGAAAAAATTGCAAACTTATTATACAAGCTTATTATTATAGCTTATTATACAGCTATACAAGGCTTTGGAATGTAATATAAAATCCTAATAAGGACAATGAGGAAGAGTAATGAAGGACAGCTTCCGTGATACATATACTTTTATAACTTTTAATTTGAGCAAGATGTTTGTCATGCACATGATGGGCCACTTCACGCCACATCAGAATCATGCAGTGATTGGTAAACAGTATTTTAACATCCAGGAATGATAAAAGAATGACTCCCAATCCACATTTACCGCCACAATCTTGTATCATGAACTTCATTCTGAAGACCATTCACACAAAACATCAATTATTATGGAGCAGTAATATGATCTAAAGTCTGACAGTGTTCAAGCGGTGCTCTCTTTCCCCCCCAGCATTTTATAAAAGATCAGTCAGAAAAGCTAATCCTGTATTCTGATATATATACCCTGTTTCCCTGAAAATAAGACCTCCCCAGATAATAAGCCCAATCAGGCTTTTGAGCGCATGCGCTA
>JANHFT010002776.1:341705-362608 GCA_032467955.1 Pseudoxenodon macrops | reverse complement strand
TAAGACCTCCCCAGATAATAAGCCCAATCAGGCTTTTGAGCGCATGCGCTAAAATAAGCCATCCCCTGAAAATAAGCGCTCCCCAAAACACAGCATCAGCCATGAGGTGACCACGCTCGCCGCCTCCTGCACCTCAAAAAGAATAAGACCTCCCTGAAATAAGGCCAAGTGCTTATTTCGGGGGTCAAAAGAAAATAAGACCCTGTCTTATTTTCGGGGAAACACGGTATATTTCTAACTTTGATGCCATACTTCAATAACTCCCAAAAGTGTTATGAGGGATTCAAGTGCACAATCTCTATTTCTGTAATTTGGGTCCCTTCATAGTATTGCTCTCTCTATATACATTGCTGGTATTTTCAGTATAATATGTAAGTCTTGTTTTAATGAGTTCAGCTTATTACCATCACTTCCATTCATCTTACTGCATTTCTACTATCCTTCCTTTTTATTTGGGTTTTAAGTATACACATACAGTACCCAGTGACACACAATTGCCATTGCAGTCCAGATGTGCTAAGTGTGCAACTAATTCCTAACTATGTTGTTGAATGACAGTTAAAACATTTCTACTTATTTTTTTAGGTCCAGCCCATTGCAGTCATGCTACTGAAATTTGGAAGAAAAAAGAATACAGTACTGCGATCAGCAAGAGGATTGTTGGTCTTTTTAACAATTTTATAAAAGCTCCATGTACTCAAGAAAAAATAGGTTAAAATGATTTCCCTGTACCATAACATCATTGCTTCACTGCCATATTATTGGCAGCTACTGAAGGACAAAACTGTTGTTGAAATTGCCATTCCTGAATGAGAGCACGGCTGTGATTGGGAAAACATGTTGGAAATTCACAAAATCCTCTTTTGATATTTTGGAGAACCAAGATGAGAAAGGGAACAGTAAGACAAGATCCTAGAAAGGCCAATTCTGGGTTTAAACCATTCCAGGCATTTAATTCCTTGAATGTTCCAAACCACCTTGGAGAATCACAATGAATATTCAGTTTCTGCCTTGATAACTATGTAATCTGTGATTCTTTTAATATATATATATTTAGGTACACATCAGATAAGTTCTGATTACTCATATTACCTTTCTGTAACTGGAAGCACTATTCAAACAATGACATGAGTGTAATGCTTTGGCTTTTCAGATGTATAGAGTTTTATTATAGAATGGTTCTTTGTGACATCACAATTTTAAAACTGACTGCATTCTGCAATGGCATAAGTTGTTGAATGAGCACCATGAAGAAAAGAGCCAGATAAATGTCTTTCTTAATAGTTTATGCTTATGCATGGTGAATAATAACAGCCCAATTTACATGTTTCTAATACCCTTAATGTAGAGTATGTCTTTCATCAAAAATATTTACTATGTTTTATGATTCCAAATGTTTGGAATTGATTTAAATTTGAATATATAATGTCGATGTCAGCTTTACGTAAGTATTGCTTCTCTCCCCCTTGTCTGCATCCAATATTTTCAGACTTTGAAATAAAATTGTTTTTATGGGAAGGGCGGCCATATCTTCATGAAAGAATTGGGGTAAATGCATGTCAGTTACCCAACACCGTCATTCTCTGAATGCTTTAAATCAGTAGTAGATTTGTTTCCTTTTTCTCACCTATAAAATCTATACCCGGTGACCTGCTCTACTAAGCAAAAGACTGCAGGTAGAGAACGTTAATTACCTACCAAGATTCCTAGTTTCAAACCCTCAGACAGTATTTTTTTAAATGCTTGAAATGGAAACTTTGATAGCAATATTTAAATAAAATTATTCCTTTAGTAATATATAAGAGGAATGTAATAAGCTTCTACATAAATATTGGTATTTTTCAAAAAGATTTGGCAAGGCATTGAAATGGTCTGTCTCAATTTAAAACAACCTCATTTGTTCACCAAATTGAGAAAACACATAATTATAGCATAACTTGGCCTTATCAGTTTCTGTATTTCTAGGCCTAACCGGAGAATTTTGAAGAAACAAAGGGTTTTGGCAGCCTGTTGTTAGAGCTCACTAGTTCATGGGGTACTAAGACTGGTATTAGCATTAAAGCTGAGACACTGGTACAGAGCAGTGCTTTCGTGGCAATTTTTTTTTATCATGACTAAAAACATTACATTAATGGTCCATTTATAAGCTGAGGCAGAAAAGATGGTTATAACTGATTTTCCTGGTTTGGCTGTTTCAGGTATCACATCAATTAACAACCAATATAAATGTTTGAAAATATGAAAAATACCAATATTTATGTGGAGGCTTATTACGTTTCTCTTATATTTTACTAAGGGAATAATTTTATTTAAATATTTATATAAAACTTTCCATTTCAAGCATTTTTAAAAAGTTCATAATAAATTGATTTTTAATACACAATAGCAGTTGTACTTTACCTGCATCACCTACAGACTGATTTTTATAAAAACAGTTTAATAAGCTTCTTTCTTTTGGCAGTATGTCTTTGTGGATTCCTCATGTCCAGGGACTTCATTGATATTTTAAATGAATGACAAATAGTTCATTTGATCAGACAATGGAATGGATCCTAAAAAGACTCTCCGGGTATCATGATGGCACAAGCCTATTTTATTGTTAAATTGTTAGCATTTGCTTTCTGACTACCTGTTTCCATGGCTTCCATTGGAACAATTACCATTCCCGTCAAAATGAGAACTGCTACTGCCAGAGTTTCACTCAGTTCCACCAGCTGCAGCGTGACCTGTGGCATGGGTTACAAGGTTGAAGAAACATGTCAGATTGGGCCTAACGGTGAAAAGAGGTTCTGTGATATTCAGAAAGTGGAGTGCTTGACCAACTGGCTCTGTGGGATGCTCCATTTCACTATTCTTGTAGGTAAGCCTTTTGAATTCCAGTGCTTGTCTCCTACGGAAATTGGCCCAGAAATCAAGAGCTTCAGTTATTCATGGAGGGTAGCCAGAGGTATCATTACCACTGATGATGTTCTCTTTAAACCATTCAAGACTACTGGCTTTGTCATTAAACTTTCCCCAGCCAAGGAATATGATGCAGGGACATACAGGTGTGATGTGCAGTTGATGAGAACCTATAAGATTGTCAAAAGAATCTACTTTGGAATTCGTGTGATCCCGGGTGACTTGGTGGATCTGAACTTTGACAAATCCTTGACTCTGGAACAGCACTTGGAAAGTGAGAAGGAAAAAAACCAGCAGAATGCCACCAGTGTTCCTGTCCAGAAGCAGCAACAGCAGCACCTTTGGCGCAAAAGAACTGTGTTTGTATTTTTAATAGGCATTGGAAGTGGTGTGGTAGGAGGGATCTTGTTGCACAACGTTTTCTACTATTTAGTGAAAGTTCCCAATAATTATGGATATGTGGAAGAATAAAAATGTTTGTTCTGGTGGTCTTGCTGTATGCTGATTGCTGTATTTAATCATTTTGCTGTATTGTTTATGGTTATTAAGATTAGGTTGTGAAATCACATGGTTTCACTTAATTTAGAAAGCAATAATATATCTTGTTCCTTAATTATATTTCACAAAATGTTAAAGGCAGTACAAAACATGTAAATCAATTACATCTTTGGATGTATTGTTCAGTATATGCTTTCCATATAGAAAATCCTAAATTCAATTTTCAGGGCCCGGAAAGAATCCGTTCAACACTGGAATATCTCCCAAGTCAACATAGATCAGTTTTTTTAAATAAACTGATACTCTCCCAATATCTTGAGACCAAAAATCTCAGAATTCCCAGCAGGTTAGCCAACAACTAGACTCAGTAGAAATGGTAATCTCACCCAGTTTGGGAAGAACAATGTGAGCTAGAGATGAGCATTGAAGATGAGATTCAAACAACCCATTTCACATTCTAATGCAGCATTCTCAGATTTGGCAATTTAAGACATGTGGACTTCAATTCCCAGAATTCTCCAGCAGATAAAAGAAGGGAGGAGGTAATTAGCCATATTGGGAAAAATAGATACATATTTTTATTTAGTAAATAGATATGAAACCCATCTCACTGTTGAAGTGCCTCTGGGTGACTTACAAAATGATTTTTTCCCATTCTTGCAATAGAATAAAAATTGTTCAAATAGTATGGGATAGTGAGGTGCCAACATAAGAATGGAGGAAAAATCATGCCTTCCTTCAAGATGCCTTTGAATAGAGAAATTTGTCTACCTTTAGATTTTCTTGCTACTTATAGTCAGCTTATAGGAGAAGACAAAGAAGAAGAAAAACCCTGCAACGACCCTTATGAATTTGCTAATCTCTAAGAAATGTATGAAAGTCCTACTTGCCTTTGGCTTAAAATACTGATACATCTTAAAATCTGAATACAAACTGCGTTTTTATTTATATGTGAAAAGCTGGGGCGTGGGTGTAAATGAAACAGAACTAATGTATTTTAATGAATGAGGCAAAACAATACAAATTGCAAAACAAATGTACATATAAATATATACAAACATACAGACACACAAAGTAATTACATAGGGCCATAATAACACATAATATAACTTTATATTGCAAAATGCTGTTCATTTTTTAATTATATTAGACTGTATGATGTCGTGAGTGACACTCATGGAAAAATGTGAACTGCAATATGCTTTCCATTCAATGTGTCACTTAAATTTTGCTAGTACATGTAATCCTTGACTTAAAACAGTTCATTTAATGATCGTTCGAAGTTACAAAGGCACTGAAAAAAATGACTTGTGACCATCTTTCACACTGATGACTGTTGCAGTAGCTCCATGGGTCGGTCATGTGATCAAAATTCAGACACCTGGCAATTGGCTTGTATTTATGAAGGTTGCAGAGTCCCGGGGTCATGTGATCACCTTTTGCAAACTTCTGACAAGCAAAGTCAATGGGGAAGCCAGATTCACTTAACAACTATGTCACTAACTTAGCAGTTGCTAAGTGGCAACAGTGGGAAGAAAGGTCGTAAAATGGGGCAAAATTCATTTAGCAACTGTGTCGCTTACCAACAGAAATTTTGCATTCAACTGTCATAAGTCAAGGGCTACCTGTAGCATTCAATAGAAATAGTTGAGAGCTGGGGCAAGAAGTATGAGAAATATTTAGATTTATCTGTCTTTCACCCCAAGGAAATGCTAAAATGTGTAAGTGTTTTTTTAAAAAGCTATGGTTTTTGTTGATCCAACCTTTATCCCATCTGTATGTTGGGTAGGTGTTAACAATCTATTTACGAACGTAGGAACGGCTATAAGCAAAAGGTTGGATGCAAAGTTGGTTTCTTTAAATCCAAGCACAAGCAAAATATTCTGGCTTTAATGTTAGAATACAAAAAAAAGTGCTTTGCTACCTGGAGAAATTATTTTGGAGCTGTTTACAACAGTCTTAAAATACATTCTGCCATGACATATTTACACACCACACAACTGCCCATCTTCCGCATGCTTTTAAATAAGAGCATGAAACACCCCTACCCAAACTGTTCTAGGGATATAATTTGCCTTTCTCATTGTTATCTGAGCACCCCAGCCCAGCTCATTTCCCCCCCCAACTTTTCTTTCTATACATTGATTCAGTTCTCTTGCTGCTATCCAAAATGTTTTTTTTCAGATCAACACAAATGGGAAAGTAAACTGCAGTAAAACAATATAAGTAAATGGAAAATCTACCATGGCTCAGACTTCAGGGTGCTCCTCAGACAATGTCTTAGAATTCATAAGTATCCCTGTATTGCAAGTTAGCATTGATATGATCTCCCTCATACAGGTGAGGCACTGGAGTTAAGAGGCTGTGATTTGTCTAAAGCTACCTGCAATGTCTGTGGCATAGATAAGGGGGCTTAGTTGACAGGTCAAATCTCTGGCTCATTTATTATACTCCATTAGCGCTCAAGGGAGAAGCTTCTAAATGGAGAATACTATCTTATTTATATCAGAATAAGTTGATGTAAAAATTGTATTGATTCCTTACGTGGAAGAGAGAAGAGAGCATCCCATATATCCTCATAAGACAATAAGTGAAGGAACATGATACAAATATCTGAAAACTAGGAATTTGTTAAGCCAGGATTAGGGCACATATACTCCTATTATTCATATGTACATACATTCATATGTATCTCCTTTCCAAGGAAGGAAAAACTTTTTCATGTTCTTGAAAAGTGCCAATGTTCTACTGCACCAAACACAATAGAGTTGGATGACAACAGGACTTCTTGAACAAAATAAGAGTAGAAAAATATTGGTAAAATATTAATACACAACACTAGATAATTTATTCTGTTTTTCTCTTTTAGTTTTCATGTTACCCAAAACAGAAAAAAAAAAAGATGAAAATAAACAATATTAACAATATACATTATTAGGAACTGGACTATTTTGCATTTCCCCCTTTTTAAAAATCTGAACAGCATTTTGATGCCCAGGGAAGACAGATGTAAACTCCTTGCAATGAAGCATCTGCTTTCTTATAAAATAGTGAATGAATGGCCTATCATTTCACAGTGTTTCACATTTTATTGTGAAAGGGGGAGAACTTCTGAATTCTGCCACCTCTGCTTAATTTATAAGATTTGCCCCCTTTTCTTTGTATTTATGCCTCTGGACTATGTGGCAGAGATATTAATGCATTTTACAGGTTGAAGACATGGCTGTTAGGTTTAAAATGTTTAAATTCCCAGACTGAATTTTGCCTAAAGTCTATTTTAATCTTGGTTTCTTAATCTGCAGGGCAGAGTTATTGATGATAGCTCTGAAGGGATCATATTTTGTGATAGAGCACCTGCAAGAAATCTCAAATTAATTCTCAGATGTTTCTAGTTTATAAAAACATTTTAAATTGAAGGACTAGCAGAATGCTTCTCATCACCAGTGAGTTGTTGCTAGTCAGAATAGACAATCTCCATAAAGTGTGATGATGACCACTATTTTGGATAGCCTTTAAAAATATTGCATAAATTCATGATGGACAGATATTTCAATGCTTTCCCCCATCTGAAAGGTAACGTTGAGTTTTTAAAAATTAAGAGCGATTGAAATTCATCTGTCCGTGAATTCTGCAGGGGAAACAACTCTAGGAGAAGGGCATCTCTTATCTGCTATTTGTGAGTAACTATCTCACAAGGTATCTAGTTAGCCATTATGAAAACAAAATATTGAATTAAGATGGACCTTGACCTGAATCAGCAAGCTTTTTCTTATATGCTAATACTAGTGAGTTGAAGTGTTTCTTACATTCAGCAGTGTTTGACATAACTTGATAGCCTCATAATTACACCCTAACTATAATACCTGTATCATCTTATACTCCATGATTTATTTATTTAGAATTTCTGAAGATTAATAGGCAAGAGAAGTAAATTCCAATTCTGGAAAATTTCTGAAATGTCAAAACAATATATGTATAAGTTACCATGTTGGCAAGTTAATAAGAGGCAAGGTTCTTTGCTAAGCTCTCTTTTAACGTTTCGTGTCAAAATAAATTATTTTTCTAACATTTTTAAAAAAAGCTGAATACATGTAGGTGGTGCTATTTTAGATTAACTTTTTTTCCCCAAAATAGGGTGAGCTTCTAGTAAAATGGGAATAACTCTTAATTTGTACAAAAGGCACAAACTATAAGGTTGAAGAAAGTATAACTATTGAAATGGTGTTTAAGGGAGCATTAGGTATCAAATTGGTACTCTTGTCAATGTGCTATTAATGTTGGGCTTGTTATTATGGGACCTAATACTATACTCCGGAAGGCACCAGCCTGGAGGCAAAACAAAAGATATATCTTTAGAGGTTAGCTTGCTGGCAAAAACTAAGAATCTGAATAAACATGAGGCCAGTGAGCCATGATCAATTTTTCCCTTCCTTTTTTGAAGTGCTTGTATCTTTTTTCTCTCCCTCAAACAGAAGGAAATATTTCTTAAATTCTTAGGTACTGAAAATGCACATGCAGGCACATATGAAGCATCTCACTCTAAGTATGAAGAACTGCACACCACCACTTCACATCTTGTTAACTTTTTAAAGGCAGCAAGCCTACCTTGAAAAAAATATGTGCCCCACATTCATGGCGCAGTAACAGTAGCTGAATGATTGTGGTCTTAGCTAGCAGGGCCAAAGTCAATATTTTAAAAAGTGGGGCATGAGCAGGATTTCTAATGGAGCAAAATGTTCTCCTTGAAATTGAAAGCCAGAACTTGGCAAAACAGCACAAGCTATTATAATTATGTTTAAGCTATTCTTAATTGAATGAGTTGCTGCCCTCATGCTGCCAGCACAATGCATAAAATAACAAGATATATAATGGCATAGATATGTAGGGTAATACTCCCCAAGCACATCAAAAACTAAGGCAGGATTTTTACCCTTTAAAATCCTGCCTTAGTTACCCTGCTGCCCTTTAAGCCCTCAGTTTAGTGAGGTAAACTCACTAAATTAGAAACAAGGAAATAATAGTTTGCTACTTTATAATCTGAACAATATCAGTTTTGGTCATGAGGAATTCTACTTGGATTGCTTTATGGGTATCTTATGAATACCCATAAGATAATAATAACAAAAAACAAAAGATGCTCCAAGAGAAAGAACAGGGGAATGGAAAATGTGTAACTGGAAAACCACTAAATATGGCCAATAGACTGGAAACAGTCAATTTGCATTCCAATATCAAAAAAGGGAGACTTAACAAAGAGTGCATACTATCGTACAATATCATTAATTTCACATGCTAACAAAATAGTGCTTAGGACCATTCATTGCGGATTCGAGCCCTACACTGAAAAAGATGTCCAACCTGGTTTTAGAAAAGACTAAGGAACATTATTGCTGATTCATGCTGCAGAAGTCAGAAAGCCAAAGAATACCAAAAAGAAGTCACAATGTGCTTCATCGAAAATCTTTGATGGTCTTTTCACAGCAAGTTGTAGTAAGTGCTAAGAAAAATGGGATCCTGAGAACATCTTATTCTCATGAGAAATGTATGGAAAGATCAGGAAGCCACAATGCAGCCAGAATATAGTGGAACAGACTGGCTCCAGGTTGACAACTAAATGTAACAAGGCTGTATATATTCCCTTCTTTATTCAACCTATAAGGTAAATATATATTAAGCAGCCAAATAGGAAGAAGATTAACATTCAAAACTGGAGGAAGAAACATCAATAACCAGTGCTATGCTGAAATATTGCCCTAATAGCCAAAATTCAAAGGATTTGTAATAAAAGTCAAGGAGAACAGTGAAAAATGGGACTACAATAAAAGATAAATAAACCCAATCAAATACAATAAATAGACCAGTAAGTCTTATAATTGACAATGAAGATATCAAAGTGATGGATAATTTCTGCTTTTTAAGATCAACCATGAAAATAAAGAAACAGTCCAGAAATATGCCACAGACTAGCACTTTGCAGGGCATTCATAGCAGATTTGAAAAAGTGTTCAATACAAAGATCAAAATCATGCAAGCCATGGTATTCTCTATGATTCTATATGGAAGTAAAAGTTGGACTTTGAAGATGCAAGCTAGGAAAAGTATTGACACTTTTGAACTTTGATGTGGGAAAAGATGCCTGATTATATTGTAGACAGCCAGGAAAACAAATCAATGTTATTAACAAACAAATCAATTAATCCAGGTTCAAACTGTCCTACTTCAGACATATTATGTTAACACCCAGCTCTCTGAAGAAGGCTGGGAAAGGTGGAAAGAAAGAGAAGAAGAAAATGAGGAGAGCAAGGTGGAGTGCACTGTTGGAAAAGCTGAAGGACCAGGTTAGGACAAGTTCCTCCTGGAGAAAATTGTTGTCAGTAAGAGTTGATAATGTCTGGATGGCACATAATCTTCATCATCTGTAGAATGCATGTTAATGTTGAGTAATTTTCTAGTGACATGTAGGTTCTCTACATAGGGGAAGGGATGAAAGTGCAGAAGGGATGTTTTCAAAGTTCTACCTTTTCTCAATCTTTCTCTGCATAAAACTTTCTGCATATATTTTAGAGAATTATATTTTAAAAATCTTATCTAGGGTTGACCCTACATTTTCCATTGCTTCACATTTAAAAATGATGGGCAACACCACACTGAACCTTGGCTATTATTAATTATGGGTGTTCTGAGGGCCAAACAGTCCTTGGAAATGTAGTTATGAATATATAACAAGACCTTATCCTAAATATAAATGTGAAAAATTAAGCCTTCAGTTTCTTTTCTACATGTAAGATTTGATAAGGGAAAAGACAATGGAAGCTTCTTGGTACAGTAAAACCTCGATTTAATGGATTTAACAAACTTTAAATTTGCATCCAAACATCTCTCCAAAGCAGGAGATTAAGTCCATGGTATCTGAAGTAGTTTGCTAAATTCACTTACATTTATAACTACTATCAGTTTATTTCATTCTATCAATTTATTCCCATTGGTTAACATATAATTATAAAATATTAGTCATAAATCAATTCAAATAATGTACATTCAGATTTAACAAACATTCATGGGTAAAGGACACCCCTGCCTTGCCAAATGGTTTGCTACATCAAGGTTTTGCTGTAGCTGGAAAATTTCCATTCAGAAAAAAAATTCAGCAGTCTATTCTGCTGAGTTTAGGAAAACAGGATGGTGTTTTAGAAAAGTGTAGCAGTATTTCAAGACTGATATTGGGGAATCTCCCCTTCCTTATAAGCAGCTAAGTACATTGCTAGCAAAATTAAATATCTGAAGAACAATCTGAAAATTTAATACTGTCGTTTGGCAAAATTAAACTTAAGTTAAAATGTTAATTATTGTTTTTTCACTATCATGTCAACTCAATTTTTTTTCACCTTCAAATTGGGTTGAGGAACTTTGGATAAATGATACTGTGTATCTCCTGACAAGGGGGAATAAGAGTTCTGTAGTAACTTTCTTGTTCAAATGTCTTCATGACCCATTTCCTTCCTGCCATAAAACTCCCACTACTGAGGAACCATAAGAAAATGCAATAACCAATGAACTGTTTTTGAGTTTGAATGCATAAATAATGTACCTTTTCAAGAAGCACAGATGAATGATCACGGGAAATGCAAAATAAAAGCCAAAGTACAAGGCAAATTATTATTACTTTTTGGTTTCATCAGCGAGCCATCAATATCCCACTTTCAGCAAACTAGATTTAACATTGTTTTGTTCCTCAAAAGTCTGTGCAGTGTGAGATATCTGACAGTTTCTATTGGCTTGTCTCCTCCAGCCAGATGCCTTGAAAAAAAGTTTATTGGAACAATATTGCCCTTCAATAAGTTCCATTTTAACATTAAATACCGGAGTCCTTGGCACGATACTGGCTGCAGTTGGGAATGATACGGAACATGCTCATCCTTTGAGACATCTTCTCTTGGAAGATATGCATTTATTCTCGTTTGTCTTTTGTTTCTTGTACTTTAAAAAAAGATCAAGTTTTAAGTGTCATTACTTTTGCACATGGCTTTGTAAGGCAGAAAAATCTACTGAATACAGTAATATGAAAGACACATCCAGTTTCCAGAAATCACCTCTTGTTTTGTCAGTTTTAAAAAATCTGATTGATCAAAGACTCATGTCTTGTATGAAATGTTATACATTCTTTAAAAAAGAAAGAAAAAAGTATATTTTCTTCTCAAGTTCTTTTCCACTAAGTACTGTCTATAATTAGATAGTTGTGGTAGAAATTTGTAGTCCAAATGGTGAACTGTGGATTTTCTAGATTACGAAAAATCTTATCTAATAGCTTTCCATTTTAGTGGTTAATATCAGAGCTCCGAGGAGCCAATCAGGGCAAGCATTATTAATGCATGAGTTAGGGCAACCATTGTATGAAGCACTGGGTGACCTGAAGAATTTTCCACCATCATACTTGTGCCTGTAAAAAAAAAAAAGTAGTTGTGCAGATTTATTATTATTTTTAAAATCAACAACCCCCTTTTCTAACAAACAGAAGATTTATCAAATGTGTTATTGAACATATTTCACATTTTCTGATAGATATATTAAATTCATAAACTAATTATATTTAACTCAAATATTAGCTGAAAACTGCAACCTCATAATTCTTCCCCATCTTAAATTTTAATCTAAAGAGAGAGAAAATCAACCCTACCATAATTTAATTCCAAGGAACAAGAAATTCTAAATTCTTGATACATAACCCAAATGTTCATGCAATGGTTTCTCTATCTAATTTCCCTGAATGTATAATAACTTCAACACTTTTTCTACCAACCATGATACTTTTGAGATGAAGTCATGTACAGTAAATTGGATGATGTCCAGAAATGAAAGTGTGGAAATTGTGGCATTATTGATTCTTTAATATAGAAGGGGGGGAAATGGGATTGGTCACCCCTGAAATGTTACTTTTTATGAATCATTTATTCTTAGTTTTCCTAATATCACACCAGGTAGGAAATTAAGAAAAATAGAATCAAGAAGGGGAAAATGAATGCGCTTGCCCTGGAAGACAGTAACTTGAGTTTTTAGAAATCTGGTGAAATGCTGACTCTCCTGGAAAAACAAAATAATGCAAGCTGTTCAATTTTTTTTTTCCTGAAAGAAGTACGTAAATGTTCTAAATAAATGAATAAAATACACAATTGTATTCAGGAAAGGGCAGACGCACCACTGTTTCTCAGAATGTGTACATCTGCTGGATCACCATCTCCACCTGGGCCTGTTGTCCTAATTTGCACCAACGCATGAGTTGAATCTTCTCGGATTGGGATCTCAATCCAATTATTGTTGGCTATGTATAGAACAGGAGCTGAGTGTGTATCAGGACGATACAGCATCTGTGGATGAAAGCACTTTGAGTTTACTGGTGGCCTCTCCTATGTTTTCAATTTTTTCCTTCTGCTTGTTTAGAAATCAGTATCCAGAAAATTTGCACATATTCTTCAATGAAATATGCCCATCTTCATACTATGAAAATTTAAGAGGACTTACAATATATAACCTTAGGTCTATAGACAGTAGCCTGCAGGTTGAAAACACATTCTAAGGAACTGCAAAATTGCCAACAAACACAGAACCAAGAATTTGGTTGCAGGACCCGATTTTCAGTGATTAATATAGCAATCCCATCATTCCATGAACTATTTGTAATGCTACCATGCTGCACTGATTTGTTACACTGCTCTTTAAAAATTAAGAAACTCTCGCTCACGGGGAAAATGCTACAGATTATAAATACCTTGTAGCCAGTGACAACAGATTCATCTGCTTTGGCAATCACAGGATCCCACTTAATGATTACGTTGGAGCTGGAAAATGTCCAGGTAATGTTGCCAGGCAGCATTTTTGGTGCTAGAAAATGTGAAAAAGTAGATATTTAAAGAGAGTGAACAGAAGGCAAGCTGTAGCCTGAGTACCGCAGCCAACTACTTCTTCTCTCTAAAAACTATTAATGTTTTATTTTAGTGACTCATAGATGCACCAAGTTTCTTTTCCTGGTTCATTTGGAAAATGGAAGAATTTAAACATCTCCATTGTATTATATTGATCTTTATTCCTAGGTACTTCACAAATGAGACTTTTTTTTTCAGAAAAGCTTTTACACCTGAGTATAAATTGTGATTTTTCACACTGAAAACAGCCACTGCTGTACCAGATCTTCACCTGTCCTTTTCCTTTGGAAATGTCAAAAAGGCTAAATCCCACATATTTACTGAGATGTTTGTAAACTGCAAAAACATGGTGGGCAAACTGCAGTGGGCTTGGGGTGCCATACATTCTATTTTATCCATCCTTTCTCAGAAGGCAAAATGCCATATTTCCTATACAGCCAATAAAAACAATGGCTGTATAATTCATGATTTTGACATTTCTGCTGGGCATGCATTACCCTCTCTTTGAATAGATTCATCTTCTTCTTGACATACTTTCCTGAGGATGTTCTTGCCATATGTTTCTGGTTCCAAATGCTCCCTTATTTGACATTCAAGGGAAGGACCCTGATATTATTTGCATGCTCTAAGAGGCACTCAAAAGTAGCCCCACTTACACTAAACAACAGAGAAATAATATATATTAAAAACAGATCTCCACTGCAAAATGATAGGTCTAGAAAATAATACCCATGAACATTACATGCAGCCAAAGTACAGGAAAAACAGAGGCGTAATTGCTATTTAATCGAATGTTCACTTACGTGGCTTTTTTGTCCAGAAACTAGTGGGGGAGCTTGCTGGCCCAGTTCCTGCCCCATTGTATGCTCTGACTGACACATGGTAATTTGTGTTGGGATGGAGGTCAGTCACGTGTGCCAAGTTGACAAGACCTGCTGTTCTTACTCTGTCAGCAGCTTCTTCTTTGTCACCATGTTTCCAGTATCGGATCTGAAGACAGTAATATATATTTCTGTACAGAGGAAGGTTCAGTTGATCCTACACAACAATCCTGGCTTCTTAGGCATTGAATAATTTCTATTGATTTAGCATTGCATGGATATAACTGAACAGCCCATGTTACCATTCCATAAGAACAGACTGACATTTTATAAGACAATTCATATTTGCTGATTCAGTGAAGGGGCTTCATCAGGAATTGAGACTTCAAAGCAAATGATCTGTTTTTTATTCTTATAGGTAATATTTTACAAGGTTCTGCCTTGTTCCAGTTTCAGTCCCATCTCTTACCTCATAACCCAAGAGGACTCCATTCATATCATGATGTTCCACAGAATTCCAAGAAACATCCACTTCTGTGGCCATTACTGCCTTGACTGTAACATTAGAGGGAGCCATTCTTGGTTCTGTCAAAGTAAAACAATTCAGTAGGAAAAATTCCTTCACATGTATGGCAAATCTAATCTAGCTTTAAAGTTCAAGATCAGAAGCCAGACTGTTGATCAAAATGTAAAAGACCAAGCAGTAGACATCTCATCAAAAATTCTACTGATTAACTTCGTTAATGTGCTTTTAGGAGAAAGAGAAGAAAATTAAACTGATTCTAAGCTAGAATCTGTAGAACAAACTATAGCTGGCTATATATTATTACTTAGATTTTTACCTTCATAACTGTTAGAGGAAATTCATATACTTTCCTAGACTCTTTAGCTCATGGTATCTAGGAAACTGCCAGATAGCAGTATATCTGGAAATCAAGAACGTCTGCTACAGATCTTTTAAAATCTTATTAATCCCAGTTTACCTTCTTCTGCAGAATGCACAATAGATACTAGGCTCTCTGGCCCTTCTCCCTTCCTGTTGAAGGCCTTGATCTTCACTTCAAATGGTGTATAGGGAGCAATGCTCTCATTTCGGTAAACATAATGTAGGGATTCTGCATGAGACACATTTGCAATCTTCCAGGACTGGGTACCTTCTTTCCGGAAATAAAGCCTATATCCAAAGTCATCTCCATTTTGGTATTCTCGTTGCATCGGCTGACATTAAAGTTGTGACATGAAAAAAAGAGGGGATAAGTTGGCAAGAATCAGTGAACAAAACAGAAATACTGAAAAATACTTATGCAGTTAAGATTTTATAATGTCATTATATTACAGGTTTGCAATAATAATAATATAAAACATCCAAATGAGCAAAAAAAACAACAACACCTAACAACCATAGCAGGTAAAAATATGTACCCAGTAACAGAATGTGAAATTATGTTTCATGTATATACAGCATATCCAGTACATATATATTCCTCTGCTCATTGTATGAATCCACTACTACAATATTCTCAACATATATCTCTCAATCTAGATAGACTCCATTGTACTATTTTCTGAGGTGATCTATTCCACTGTTGAATCACTCTCTATACTGGGAATTGTTTTTTTTTTTAAAGTATCCAACTATTCTACTGTATTGTAATTTAAATCCATTTTTTTTCTTATCCAGTCTTCTGGGACAGCTCTGAAAAATTTTGCTCTGTCCTTCATGACACCTTTCAGATTCTTGAAGACTGCTATCATGTGTCCCTCCAGTCTTCCCTTTTCCTCGTTAAGTATATTCAGTACTTCAAATCATATCTCAAATAAACCTTTATTTATTTATATTTCAAGTTTCTAGATCTCCCACCTCCCATAGGAATTATTGTCTAGGTACAGTACTGACATTGACATTATATTGCAACTCCTCCACATTGTTGTCTCACACTCGATTTAGAATCCACCAAGACAATCTTAGCATATTCTCCTATCCAGTATGATCTACCACATCCTACATTTTAATGGAATATAATGCATCCATGTATTTTAATCCAATTTCTATAAAATTTTACAAGTGGGCGAAAGTCTATTGTGCACAGTAGTAGTGTAATATTCAATATCCATTAAACAATGTTTGCATTTTTATAAAGTTATTCATGCAAGGTTTATAAAGAAAAGGTTGGCACAAAAAAAAATGATTTCTCCATGACTACACAAGAAAATACAGGAAATATAATACCAGGTGTTTTTTTTTACTGCTTGACTATTTCACTACCACATAGGAGTCAAACTACTTGAAGCAATACCAACATTCATGTGTTTTGAATAGCTGCTTTACTTCCATGTTCCTGTTAAACAGAAATTGTACTACATTAATTATGAAAATGTACGTTTGTGTGGTCAACTTACTGTCCAATTGATAATGAGTTCCCCTGGCGCTCCTCCTCCTCCACTGAGTCCTGATGGTGCAACAGTAGGGGCTGTTGTGTTCCCAGGAAAGAAGACAGTGTACAAGTTGAATTAGGGAAAAAAAAGCCAAATAACAATGAAAATACCCCATAATTTAATAAAGATATAGCAATATAGACAGCTGATCTGCACTGAATGAGATCACTTGTTCAGTAATGTTGTATGTTGTAGTTCAATACTGTAAATACTGATTGGTAATTAATAATCATGATTTTAGAGAGTGTTTCAATTGTTCAGATCTCTGGTTGGAACTTTCTATATTCAAAAGGACAGGAAGGCCTGGAGGAACCTTGTCCATGGGGTCACGATGGGTCGGACACAACTTCATAACTAACAAATATTCAAAATATCTGTTCGATCATTGAACCATTTCCTCTTCCTTTCACTCTACCAAGTGAAAGATAAAATAAACGAGATTTGGATTGACTGGTCTTTTGCTTTATGACTTGTTTTAATATGATGATTATTTTTGAATACTTAAAGAAGAGATTCTAAAACTACAGATTGGGAACTCCTGGGGCTCATGAGCAAGTTAGATGAAGGTCCCCTTTTTTTAATGACACCCAAGGCATGGCATCTGAGCTTAGACTTCTCAACATTGCTAAGCTTAATGCAATAATTAGTTAACGAGTGAGATCACACAAAGTGTGATTCATAATTTTAGGCTGTTGTGGAATCATAATTTGTGAACCACTCCTTTAAAAATCTAAGCAAGGCAGCCAAAATACCATGCAGTCAAAAATATTTTAACTAATATGCATTTTTCAAAAAGAGAATTTTTGAAAAATCCCAATTAAGTATGAAAACCATACAAATGATGATTATAAAACTTAACACAAGCTGGCTATCAAATACAATGGAAGAAGAAGATAATGCATATGGGCCATTACCTTGCTATGACAATGCTAATAACATTATGCAGCTGATCCCACATTTCATTATTTTATGTTTTTTATATATACGCACCAGCTTCTTTGGTTCGAATTTTAATAGATGGCACACTGGGCTCTCCACTACCAAGGATGTTGCTAGCCTGGACACGGAATTCATAATCCATCCATGGTATAAGGTTGACAACTTGGGCTGTTTCCGCATTGCCTTCGATATTTGTGGGATCTGTAACCCAAAAGCACAATAACAGAATAAATAGAACAACCAGCACTAAAAGGGAGAAAAGGTTAACTCTATATTGAAGCCTACTTGGTGCAGGCCACTGCCCTCAAGAAACTTACTGGTACGCATTTGCTTCCACTGTGGAAAGAGTGGAGTGCGGCCCTGGATGACATATTTAGCTATGGGGCTGTGGTTAGCAGAACCTTGACTCCAACTTAGCTGTACTGTGGTGTCCTTGATATCCCTCACCACCAATCCCCCAGGAGGGCCTGGAGGACCTAGGAAAAAGAAACAACAGAAATTGCATTTAAAAAATCTGGCTCAAGAGATCCATAGGCTTGCTGGAGGAAGGAACAAATAGGAAAATCACTATTGCATTGTCTTTTCCTGCCATAATGGCAGTCCTACTCTGAATTCAAATGATAATGTTCAAATCGTCCTGTAACATACAATTTTCAAAGCTGCAACAACAACGAAAGGAGAACACAATACATGTTATACTTTGACCAGAGTGGATAGGTGCAGATTTCATAGAAAAATGAATAATCACAGATGAAAAATAGCACCTATGGCTTTGTATATGATGGATTATATTTAGCGCATGCCTTAGACTACACAAATACAAACCTACCATCAACCATACTTGCCAAAAATTGGACTGAAACCAGAGTATGTAACAATGTAAATTGCAGCCATCGAAAAAAGGATAAAAACAAGGCAAAAATAAAAGAGAAAATAAACACCAAAATATGGAAACTGATAGCAACAAAGAAGCATGATATTGAACTGGAATGGGTAACATGCCAGCCACCTCTGATTTGCTTACACAATGTAATGCCCTCCAAAAAAGTCTATACCATAATACAGGGGGGGAAATAACAATTATCTGCATGCACTAAATATATGAAATAAATAAAACAGCAGGAAGATATATCATAGCTTTATAAGTTATAAGTACAGACAATATGATTTTAACAGGAAAAAAGCAAAGGGCATAGTTTGTCATAATCCATCAATGTTCTCCCAATTAAAGGATAGTCATCACAAACACAGCATAGAGTATCCAAAAAGCAAAATAAATACTCAGTAATAGCAAAACAATCTTATAAACTTAAACTCTATCAAAAGCCCAACATTAATACACCAGTTCCACGTACATTTTATTTACCAGCTCGTCACAAATTTGAGGTAGAGCAAAACTATTTCAGAGCTTATGATTGTAGTTAATAGTCATAGGGATTAAAAAAACATTCATATTGTAAGAAAGAATCTCTACGTGCCTCTTATTTTACTTTTGAATGAAATGTACATTTAAATGACTATATTTACTTCAAGTGCTGTGCTGGTGTGCTCATAAGACTGAAGCCTTTAATACTAAAGCATAGTAATTTATGTTGGGTGAATTGGGTGAATTGGTATACATGTAACAAAATATACTTCTATCTCTTGCATTGATGCCTGCAGAAATAAGAGGCACTTTCAAATCACAGAAGTCAGCTATCTCTCAGGCAGACAAAGCAGAAGCAATTAAAAATGGAAACCGTTATTCCAAGAAAAAGGAATCAAGAAAACAAATACCTCTTACAACTAGCACAGCTGATTCAGAGGCACTGTCCACCACTGTCTGGGCTGTGCAAGTATATCGGCCAGCATGTTTCAGTTGAGCATTCAAGACTACAAGATCTCCAATATTCTCTTTCTGTCCATGGGAGAAGCAAACCATCAGCAACAGTGTCAGAATCAAAAAGTAAGTTTGTATTGCAATGCATACATTTAAAAGGATGCTTTTAAAAACAGTGCATTATCTTGGAAATAGCTGTAACTGATAGACTTAAGACTATCACCTTACAATCTACTTGTTGGGAGGGGGGAGGGGAAGTAGCATAAGGTACTCACTCTACTAGCTCGTTTATAATGGCCTTCAGACTTGCTGAAGTCAATTAAAATGTCATCCAGGGACCAAGTAAAAGTGAGGTCCATTGTTGGGTCATGGGAGGCATGGCATTGGAGGGTAATATCTTCACCCAAGTTGATGTCAGCACTGGATGGTGCAAGAGTGATTTTAGTAGCATCTGCAAAAAGGTAAGCAAAACAATGATTCACAATGGAAAGCCATTGGTATGCATATGAAGATTAAAAACATGCATGGGAGCTGAGGTTTCTGATATCACCTTCTGCTCTTAGAGGGTCTTAGAGGGAAAAAGGCATTTTAAAAATCCCCATGACTCCTGGGAGGTCTTTGTAGGTTCCACAGGACTGCGTGGATAGTAAATTCATGACGTCTTCTTCTCTTCCAGAGTAGAATTTTTATTGACAAAAGGTACTACTACTCTTTCCATTGTTGTTGCATTTGTTCCTGTAGAAATAAAACATTTATCCTTACCACGGACTGACAGAATTCCTGTGCTGTTTGCTTTGCCCATGAAATTCTCAGCAAAGCAAGTGTATTTCCCTTCATCAGGCTTGCTAATATTTCGAATGATCAAGGTGCCATCTGGAGTAATAATTATGCTGCAATGAAAACAGAGACCAACAGTAAACACATAGATATGACAGTCACAGAAGCCTGGGTTAAAGAACTGGAGACAAAGCATCAAGACGCGGATGAGTTTTGCCCTGTAAAATAGGGAAGGTGTCAACAACAATATCCTATATAAAATAGAACTTCGATGAAATGGATGGAGACACTGGTGGCTTGCATCTTCTCATCAGTAAGACTGCAATACTATTGTGGTTATGATGTCATTTTTAAGAGACAAAAGGAAACAAAAGAGAATAACTAGATGATTTCAGACCAATTAAACCTTTTTACTGCAGGTTCTGTGGGAGTGGCTTGGTGGGCATGGCTTGGTGGGCATGGCAGGGGAAGGATACTGCAAAATCCCCATTTCCTCCTGATCAGCTGGGACTTGGGAGGTAGAGAATAGATGGGGGTGGGGCCAGTCAGGGTTGGTATTTACCAGTTCTCTGAACTACTCAAAACTTCCCTACCAGTTCTCCAGAATTGGTCAGAACCTGATGAAATCCACCTCTGGTGTGTGTGTGTGTTTATGTCTTTATCTGTCTGTCACCAAAAGCTGTGTACTTAGTTAGTTCAAACGATCCAGCACAGTCAACCATTCTATTCTATTCTATTCTATTCTATTCTATTCTATTCTATTCTATTCTATTCTATTCTATTCTATTCTATTCT
>JANHFT010002776.1:312498-335168 GCA_032467955.1 Pseudoxenodon macrops | reverse complement strand
AATAAAAAGATTTCTGGTTTCAATTCTATCCTTTCTTCCACTATTTTTTCCAACCATGCTTGTATTTTAACCCAAAAGTTTCTTGCTTCTGTGCACGTCTACCACACAAATATTAACATTCTAGCAGGCCAAATGTAAGCAGTGTTGTTTCCTTACCTGGATAGTGTGGTGGTGGGCTGCAGGACAACATCACCCCCCAGCCCTCTGTAGCCCGCACTGGATCTCTTTCTTCCGTAGAGAATTCCTGCAGATCTAAGTCATACAAACAGCCAAGTGTTTCAGATGAGAGCTAGGATAGCTAGCACGTTTTACAAATTGGTTCTTAGGGGAAATATTGCTTGCTACAGGTAATCATGTTCCCATCTTATCAAAAGAAAATTGTGGAAGCAACAGCAGGTGTCTTTGAGAGCAGCCCTTAGAGAGTCTGCTATTTTGGATTAGAGAAGTCAATGCTATCTTTCTATCCTTTTTTCTTATTAGCAATTCCAATTCTAAACCAGCTCTTTAAAATGAGTCACATCTGTCTGTTTGTAATCAATACAGATATAATCCCAATGCTGATCAGTAAAATATAAAAAACAGCAGCAAGCTTTCCATACAGAGAAAAGTAAATGAGTAAGCTGGACTTGGAAACTCTGTGGTATGATTAATAATTTTGCAAGTCTTCTTGAGCTTTCAGTAAATTAGTTTAATCTGAAAAAGGTTTGGATCAGAAATAGCAGGCAGCAAAGATAAGCATTAAATAGGGACTTCTCTCATGCTAGAAAACCGATGCATAGTTAGTATTCATGCACAGTATCATCTCATGATTTTATGAAAGAAGGAAATCAATGTGGAGGAAGACAGTCCTTAGATCTAAGTTTTATTTACCCTGGTTATAACAAAAGGCAACAACTGCCATCATGTAGTCTCCTAGTCCCCCGTCATTTTTACAGGCTGGTATTCAGAATCATGCACCCCAAAAGAAAGTGATCTACATATTCTTTAAAATAGCTGAGATCTCCAGCATCTTGACTAAAAATGTAATAACATGCTTGTAAAGAGGAACTGTAAAATAAAATGGCAGAGTTATTGAACTGCTGTCCTTTTTGTACAGAGAATGTATTCAAAATGGGACAAATTACTTACAGCTGAAGTGAACATAAGCTTCTCTACTTATTACTTTGCCCATGGAGTTGGATGCTATACACTGGTAGGATCCAGCATCTTTAGCTTTCACTGGGTTTCTTATTACCAAGTTGCCACCATTTAACCTGTATCGTGAATCTGGCTCTATTTTGATCTCTGTTCCATTCATCTTCCACCTGCCAAAAACAACAATATTGGGATGGAATGAGAACACAGTAGAGGACTCACAGCTGCACATTAGCACTCTCCTGAATGGTCAATAGAGCCTATTGTTGGACAGTCGTTGAATAGGAAATATTGTTTTTCTATTTCTATCAAACCCCAGTCAAAAACTGGAAAAGTTATATTTGTACTTTCTTAATATGAGAGACCGCCAACTCAGTGCTTAAATATTATTTAAGCATAACCAGAAGCATATTTTGCACCAAGATTAGGATTGTGATCTATCACTATTCCTAGATAGCTAGAATATCTGAAAATTCAATCTGGTTCTAATTTTTTTCTGCTACCTAGGTTTTTCTGCTTTCTACTGATTTGGTTATTAATCTTGATTCTTTCCTTGTTTGCTGTAATCTTATGGAAGCTGCTCAGACTTGCAATTGGTGAGCTGAAATTGAGCAAATAAATATGGATATATATATTATATACATATATATTATACACACGTGCATGTACACACACACTAAAAGATCAGAGAACCATCATTTCAAATAGCATGTTGCAGATTTTGGTAAATCATCCATATGTTTAAAATGCTTTATGATTATTACATACAGTATATTATGCATAATGTATACAAAATAAAATTAAAATATTAGCTCAGAGGTTGATACTTTTTCAAAACATGATGAGATATTTGGGGTGATCTCTAATACTTAACAGGCAATTTCTGAAAGTGATTTGAAAGTGAGGTTTGCAAACCTAGTGTCCTTTAAAAGAGATTTATCTGACAAGATGCAGAAAATACAGAATATGAAATTACAAATGACAGACCAAGAGAAAAAGGGCAGTTTAATATACAAAAAAATAAGTTAGTTTTTACCATGGTAATGAACGTTCTTAAGCAAAATTATATATTTTTTAAATTAAGCCAGGGCTAAATTAAAATAAAACAGGCAGCATCAGATTCAGTTACTTGGAAGTAAGCACAATTAATCTACATTTGGTTTACTTCTAAAGAGGAATGAATAAGCTTGCACTACTTAAATGTTAAATGTACGGTAATTAAATTCCCCTGGGTATGAACTAAAAAGAATTAACTGTATGCTTTACCGATATATTCAGTTCTTCATTTAACTGAATGGAATATGAAATGTTTGCCTTTGTCTACATTATTAGCAGCCTAGACAAAGATATAGTGCCATTTGACACAAACTGTGCCCTCTGACTTTGCAATTATGCTTTCCATTAAACAAAGCAGCCGCTGGAAGTGACATCACCTATAATTTGCAGGAGGACTCGCTCGTGCTCGACACACCAACAAAATTTGCTCTTCTGCTGACCGTTCTGGAAAAAGGATATTGTGTGGCTGCTCTTCGAAGACAGGCCCATAGTTTCTCATCATAGTCTCAGCTGACTTCCAGACTATATAGGAAGGTAAGGAGAGAAAAAAAGACCTTTAATCAAATACACAAGATAATAATGAGCACTTCATACAAAGGCTGCCTGCATTTGTTAATAATCCCCCACTTTTCTTTCATGAAAAAGGAAACGTTATGCGGAAGCTCAAACCCTTGCATAATTGTATCTCATCAAATGGCTGTTCCTTGTATTTTGTATTTTCTGTCCTTTGGAATTAACAACTGCAAGCCAATTTCAGTTAAACTTTCATGTGTTCCACATGGGACTTCCTGATTCACAGAGTGAAAAGTAAGATGAATGCCTTGGACTTTACTTTTTAGGACATGTTACTTTTTGGTAACATGGATGCCTTGGACTTTACTTTTTGGGCTTGACACACAGAACAGAAAACATCAGAGGATTGAAGTTTAAAGAAGTTTAAAATTCCATTCTCCAATGGTTGTTTGCAACTTCTTACAGAAGGATAAAGGTACTTATTTTATTCTGAGCTCCTATTCTTCCACTTACATTCATGAAGAATATAGAAAAAAATCTCATGCATTTATATTTATGTGTAAATGAAAGTGGTTTGACAATGTGGAATACATCAGAAATACATCTCACTAAGTGGGGCCTTCTGCATATCAACCTGGGTAATCTGTCTTCTGGTAAGTTAGCAAGATATACATATCCACATGCTGATAATAAAGCATTGCTGGGCTAATTAAAATAATTGCAGGACCCTTTGCTCTCTCTTAAGCATACTTATCCTATCTCAGCTGGAAATGGTCTTGTCCTTGACACTGATGGAACAAAGGATGGAATATTGGCTTAGGAAGATTGTCATCTTCTAATGACATTTCAATAGCTAAAAGCAGATGTACTCAAGATTTTTGGTTGGAGGGGGAGGACTGGCTAAGAGTACTCAGAATTCAATAAATAATTCATGATAATTGCACGTTCAAAAGCCATTTTTGTTAAACCTCAGATTTCTGCCTCTAAATATCAATGGTATATTTATTAAGCAAGAAAAGCCAAGCTCTACTTTCTCTCCCTGCTTTTTTTTTTTGTCCTTGTTTTTCCTATAATTTCTATGAATTGGAGTTGTGAAAAGGGCAAAAAGACTAGGATTTGTACCTGAGATTTCAAGGCATCAGATAAAATGCCACAGTAACATGCATTTGGTTAAGAATGTAATGCTTGTTATCTTTATGAAGCACTTGTGATGTTGTTAGGTTCTTATAGAGCAGAGCTGTCAAACTCCCAGCCTGTGGGCCAGATGCATCATGTGCTGGCCACGCCCACACCCGGTTTAGTGAAGGGGGGGAAATCCTGATGCTGTAACGTGAGTTTTTGACACCCCTGTTATAGAATAAATATTGAGATGGTATGGCAGAAATCTCTCATGGTCATGTCTTGTTTTTCTAGTTATATCTATTGTATCATTAAAGCATAAACTCAGGATCTGTGGCACTACTAAAGGCTAACATGTGCTATGAATGAGGAAGATTACATAGAGTACTTCTGTCTAAGTACAGAAGATGAAATAGTTTTGCTAGTGTGCTTTCTATGTTGCTGAATTGCAGTTTTCAGCAGCTCCAGCTGGGAAATTGGAATGTTAGAAATTGTTCAGTAACATCTGGAGGGATAGAAATTTTTCAGCTGTTTTAATAGTATCTCAATTAAAAAAAACAATTAGCAAATAACATAAAACTTAGAACTAAATGAGTTAATGAGAGTTATTTGTTAATGCCTTCCTATGAGGTGAAAAACTTCAGGAATCTGATACATTGGGGAAGATCTATCTATCTCCATGAAACAATTCTATTAACTACTCCTGGTTGCTTAAAAATAAAGGAACTGTGGACAAAGCATTTTTTCTTTATCAAACTGAATCATTCAAGCATCTGCAAAGTTTCTAATAAGTATGAGTATATAAAATAAGTGCTGCCACTAACTATGCTATTTTAAAATAGTAATGAAGCAGAAATCCTAGCACAAAAAAAACCAGGAAAATATATTCAGCAGTCAAGACTACAATGCTGTGCAGTTTAAATAAGAACAAGTCCTGCTGAAATCAGAGGTCTCTACAGCTGAGGAAGCCTCATTAGGATTGTGCTATATGGCTGCAGGATACCTCTTTGGAAACCAATCCTCTACTATACATAATTCCGAGTGATCAAAGGTAGGATGGCCTACATCCAGATGGCAAAGAAAGCAGAAAACTAGACGAGAGCATATTGCGCTTCAGTAGAGTACACAAGGATGAGCAGAACTTAAATTAGTTTTGCCTTCAACATTTTTCTGAAATAGATTCAGATCTATTTATAAGTTCTTTTAATAATTATGTCACATGAGGTTTACTTGATCGTGTTTTCAATGTATTACATAAGAATTAATGGTCCTATTGCTGCAGTTTTGGGGCATTGTATAGCACTGCAGACAGGTTTGTGATTAGCTAGATCTGAGCAACAGTCCCTTCAGTTCCAGATGCTGCCAAGCAAGTGATGAAGAGAGTCAACACCCATTATTTTAACAATTCTTTTTTCCCCCTGCAGGTGTAATAGTGCATATGTGCTTAGGATAGGGAAGGAGGGAGGCTTCTGGAGCTGCTCAACTTTGTAGAGCTGAAGACCTGGAGCTCGTGTATTGAAAATAATATTGACATTGATGAAAATATCTAGGTATTTTTTTACAAATCCATAGTTTTATTCTCAAAAAGGTTGATCTCCCAATGGGATCAATTGGTGGCTTTTCTTCTGCCTGGCTCCTTTTTATGCTCCCCATGAGGTATTTCCAGCCTTCTGGCCATCATTATACTAATCTTTTATGTCATATGTTATCAACCATTAGAAAGTGCTCCTGTAGGGCTTTGTAAATGATTTAATCCTTATGGCCTCTGCTTGAATGCAAAAAAAAAAAACCTCTCCTAAATTCAGCTGGTTAAGACAGAAACCTCCTAGCATTGCCTTGATGTCATTGACATATGTGGGCCAGACTAGCTTCTACGCAAGCTAATTGCCTTCTGATCTAGGCCAACTACCTTCCCAAGAGACCCCCCAAAACATTAAAATGTAATTAGATATTTATAAGGGACATAGAAGTTGCCTCTCCCAAGATGACGAATTAGCGCCAAAGCATTATCTAATTCTCAGCCATCTGAAATGAAATGCCTTCCCATTGAGAGATCAACCTTTTAAAGCATAGCGTGAAACTTCTATCAGGAATACCGTAGTTTGAATTCAATTAAAAAGCAGAGGTTTGTGCATTAGGTAAAGGACAGAAAATGCAAAAGGATTCTGATATTTAGAATATCATAAATAGATAAATAATGACATTTTAAGAAAAATTCTACGTAACCCTCCCCCAATACTTTTTTCTAGTAAGGTTGATGTACAGAACAATGTCATAAAAAAAACCATATGTATGATTCTTTAATTTTGGTTTTCCTACTTAGTAAAAAATAATAATTATAGCTTTATAAATTCTGCATGCAGACATATCTAAGCTACATTATAAGTACCGTACATGATTTATAAGGTAAACATGTGAAAGTTCATATTAGCTGAGTTGTCCTTCTTACATAACTTAATATCCTGAATGCTACTGTAGATGAAAGAACAAATACTTTTGTAACTTAGTCCTTATGCTCATCTAAATCTGCATGATCCCTTCAAAATAAGTCTTACCTGTAGAACAGATAGTTACTAATGAAAAGAAGAGAAGTTCTGCAGACTTTCCCATTTGTAGGCTTCAGTAGGTGAAAGACAATTCCGCAAACAAGAACAGAGTGGGAGTCTGTAAGGAAACATGTGCAGATGTTGATAATTCAACTGACTACCAAGCCATTGAAGCTATGTTTTCAAAATGTCTTACTATCCAGCAACATAATATCTTACCTCTCTTAAGTGGAATAGCTTAAACAATAGGTTACAATTAGTAAAACTTTAATAACATTGTGATTTGCTCTTTAAATGTGCTCTAATCCAATTCTAGGATCTCCCTTCCGTTTCCCTGTAAAATATCTATTAAGAATATTAAAATATCGGATGTCCTATTTCCAGTGGTGAGATTCAGTAGGTTCTGACCAGTTCTGGAGAACCAGTAGTGGAAAGTTTGAGTACTTTAGAGAACTGGTAAATACCACCTTTGACTGGCCCCGCCCCCATCAGTTCTCTGTCTCCCGAGTCCCAGCTGATCGGGAGGGAATGGGGATTTTGCAGTAACCTTCCCCTTGAGTGGGGAGGGAATGGAGATTCTACAGTATCCTTCCCCTGACACGCCCACCAAGCCACGCCATGCCCACCAAGCCATGCCCACAGAACCTGTAGTAAAAATGTTTGAATCCCACCACTGCCTATTTCCACAAATCAAGCTAGGCTATCAAAATATTTATATACAGGATAATGAGAAAGAAAATGATTGTTTCAGTCTTGCTTTTTACATTTCCATATCCTATTATTTATATTAGCAGGCACTGCTAGTTTTCCCCAGAAAACTGGAAAATGTTTGACCTCATCTCTTGCCCATGTCTGTATCTCCCATTTTCTAATGAAATTACATAGAAAACACAATCAGCATCCTTATATCTGTTGTCTGACTATTACTTTAGCCTGCAAGTAAAGAGATGCATTTAAATGCATGAAACACATACACACACAAAGACACAGAGTTCCTTGCATAACCCAACAAGTATATTACAGTGGTGCAGTTTAGCAAGAGATGGGATGCATGATGTTGCTGATCAGATAACTCAGTTCTTAAAATAGTCTTCAGCGAGAGAAAATTTTAAGAAATTACAGATGCTTTAGGAGCTAAATAAAGTGATTCCAAAAACTGCTCTGAAGGTGCTTATGAATCACAATTTTTTAAAAAGAGAAAATCAAAAATAGCCCTATTCAAATTATGATCTGGGATAGTTGTTGTAAATATCTAAATAGTTAAAAGTCCACAACAAAATGCTATCCATGAATACCATGGATATAACAAATGCTTACAATAAGATATATATTCAAGATCTGCAGCTTTTGTTTCTGTTGCTAAATGCTTATATAGTTCCAAAACACAAACCATATTTTTATTAAGGGAACAATTTATTCCTGTAAGCAAAACAATATACAAGGATTAAAAAAAAAGTTAAATTCAGTAATATACTGACAATGAACTGACAATGAACTGGAATGGGAAGTTTTTATAAAGGGAAAAGGCACAAAACAAAGTAATTTAATTAATTAGTTAATGTAATTTAATTGGAACAAAGCCATATCAGAAGCAAATACAATTACTTAGGGAATATAGCTAACAAGAGGCAATAATTGATACAATTTGAGATTGTTTTCCTTCCTTTGTTCTAATATCTTAATGTAGCCCAGGAACAAAAGAAAAGCTAATTGACAAGAAACTATTCTAGTCTAGATGGATATTTCCATGTTTCATGTTTGCATCCTTGACAGACGTCATTGATCTTTAACAGCTATACTTTCCCGTGTATTTACCTTTGGAGACTGATTTCAATTGTCTCCCCTTATAGAATCAATCTTTGCACACAGCTGAAAAGATTCTTCTAAATTACAAGGGGAGACTTGTTGCCACATAATAGAGAATTCTCTAAAATAGAAAATTTTAGAATCCTTTCAAACATGCAATTTTCTCTGATATGAATGCATCTTCACTGGATCCAGAATAAAGATGAACAGTTGGATATCAGCACGTTAATGATATCATATTCTGAACCAACAAAATACCTTCTGCAATGTCTTTATGTAGAAGTTAAATAGGAGAGAGAAAGGATTGAGTTCTGGGCCACAGGGCTATAAAGTCCATAGCAGAATGCCAGATGGTTATATCCCTAGCTGATTGCCCTAATAACTGTAGCCACCCACTCAAGTAGAAATGGAACAATTGTAATGTGCTAATTCCACCTGCCCTTTTTTGCAGGATGTCCAGAAGAATGCTGTAGTTGACAATAACTAAAGCTACCAGGAAGTGTAGAAGGACAAGGATTGTCATGTTACATACGTGCAAGTCCAACCACAAGTCATCCATGAGAAAAACCACTAAATATTTCTGTCTCTATCCCATGCCTCATCTGAAACCAGATTCCTATCTGTAGATAATACTATCTAGAACCCTCTGTTGTTGCAGCCTTAACATTTTCTCAGCAATCTTCCCTAGAAAGGGGAGTCCAGGTCTGGCTTCTTTTGAAGTAGATAGATCAGCTGCTCTTTCAGGCTTCTGGAATCTCCTCTTCCAGCAAAATGGGCAACCAAGACAATGGAGTTGATCTTTGAAAGCTAAGCAGGGCTAGATCTAATTAATACTTGGATTGGAGACCATAAGGAAATAACAGATGATGGGAGAAATTGAAAAGTTGCAAAAAAAAGTTGCAGGGCAACTTCTGCATTATTATTATCAAATTAGCTAGTGGAAAAATCCATGAAGCCATTTCCTGGTTTCTTCCAAGCACAGTGGACTATAAACATTTAATAGGCATACAGGAATCCAGATGTCAACATCCAGATCTTTCTCATGCAGCTGGGAAAGTTCAAGGAAGAAAATTACATATACTTCAGCAAGATACCTTTAATGTGAGTCTGGGGTAAATACCAAATCTTGAAAAACTATAAGAGGAAATTCACAACTCAATTACAGTGAGTTAATTAGAGCAGAGTGATTTAACGTTCAGTTTCCCAGATTTCTCTCTTCCTGGGCTAGGTTGCCATTTGTGAGATACACTATCAACTGGTGTGCCCACTATCTCTTGACTGTTTATGTTTAAGTCCGTCTTCTCTTCCATGGGTTTCCCAGCTTCCTAACAATCTCTCACACCAGGCTCTGTGAATAAATGTTATTGTAAGAAGAGCTAAAAAGCTATTAAAAGAATTCCAGTGATTGGTATGAATTGAAACCAAATCCAATATATATATATATATATAGTGAACTTGTGGTTTAGCTTTAGCATCTCTTCTTTCCATCCATGCTTTGCAAGGATAGGTAAGACTCCCTCTTTTGGCCATGAGATCATGTTCAGATAGGATATAAGATTGTTCTCTAACTGTGTTAAGAACAATCTCTCACAATCACCAGGGGATAGCACTGTCTACAACAAACAGTAATGACATCAAACGACATGTATACATCAAGCAAATGGTACAATTACAAATGTGTGTCATACTGACTGATGGGAGTATGGAAAATATGGCATTTATGACATGATGTCATCTCACATAAGCCAACAATCATTCCCCTTGCCTACCTCATGGCTTGTCTGCCTCATGGCTACCACGCCCAGAGATGAGTTCAATTTGGAGACTATCTTAACCATTTAATTATTATTTATTAGAATTATATTCCACCTTTTGTTTCAGAGGTTCAGTTATAGAGTGACTGCAAAGACATACTGTACATGTTATAGTATAATACATTTTTCTGTTGGTTTTTAGATCTGAAGTTTTCTGTCAGCTCAAACAATGGCTAACTTAGGCTGTCTGGAAATTTAAAGATGTTTTCCCACATGAACTACTATAACTTGACCTTTATTATAATGTCAAAGTTGCCAATGCAAGATGGAAAGAGGCATGACAATTCTAAAAAAACAGGTCCATTTTAACTTCCATAGATCTGCTATCTGAATTTAGGATGTGCAGGTATAATAACACCCAGCGCACCTACTTGAAGAAGCTCTCCAAATTTTTATGTTTTAATTTAAACGTGATTCTGTATTTACACCATTATTTGCTTTCCTCTGTGTTTACCATGCAAGAAAGGCTTGCTGAATCCACAATGTCCAGGGCTACACTTACCACCTGCTTAGCATTTTCTCACTCAGCTCTTTCTTATAAAAGAAAAGTAAGCAAAAATACTTTCAATGTTAAGGCAAGCAAATTTGAAGTGGAAATCAGAAGAAAGGGGAAAGAAAGGGCAGTTTGAAAATGTTCTTGCTTTTTGCACATCAATGGGTTAATTCTGAGAAGTTTTGCTTTAAGTCTTTAGCACATTATTTTAAACTCTAATGTAGAAATTATACTTAGCCATGTGAACAATCCTATAATAAGCCCTGTAAAAGAAAATAAGCATTGGCTATGCAACGAGCCACAAATGAAAGATGGAATACAATTTGTTTACTTCTATTGCATCGTCATGCTCAATATGCTTGGTTTACATTGTGGAAAGACAATATTACAGAGTGACTGTTGTGGGATTAGCAGAATCAGCCACCTGAGCCCTACTGTCTTACCTCCACCATAGCAACAAAATCTTTACTCTCACTCCCTCTATCTCTGTTTGCATATGTGTGTGTACTTTAAATGCGATCTGATTAGAAATTCTTCTCCTAACATTACCATAAAACTGTACCTTTATACAGTTTGTGAACAGCTATGAATTGAATAAAACAGAGCTAAGATATTCAAAAGGTAGGGTATCTGTGAATAGACAATATTTCATCGTGCATCTTTCTACATTTTTTATTTTAAAAAAATAATCAGAATCTTGCCTGTTTTAGCTCAGAAGGACAAATCAGTAAAGGAATAACTACATTTAGCTAGTGTAAACCCAAAGAGAGCAGGGATATAATTATGTTCTTTCTGTCTCTCACTTGTTTGCTTTATAAAATATAGATGCTGTGCGTGAATTAGAGTGAATTTTGTCTCTTCTCATCCCTGGGTATATAGCTAAACAAACTATAGTGCCAAGGGAGTAAGTGGCTGAATAGTCAATCACATCATAAAGAAAACAGTAGAACTGCAATAATTTTCAGCTTGTTAACTGTCCTGTCTGTTTCCTGCCTGTCAGTGGGCCATAACTGACAATAGTTTGAACTGCCAGACTTGCTGTTCTGAAAGTCCAGACCCTGATTTAGTTTCCTTTGCTTTCTGAGGTAAGAAATGACCATAGTACTCAAGTTCAATGGTTCCTAAAATGATACTTAAATCGGCATCCTTTTCCTTCAAAACCTCTATTTTCTCCCATGTTATAGATCAGTGAAGGATTATCTACCTGAAAACATAAGAGACTAACTAAAATGTAGCAAGTACTTTGGACTATGATGGACATAGTTCCCCTGTGGCTCATCTGTAAACACTGGTCTCTTGACTTAAAGTCAGGCTAGACACTCCTGTTTGTTTGGCTCTGCCTCACTGGTCATCATTTGCTGTATAGTCCCAGGGTGGCATTGGTCCCATCTGTTCATAGCTGGTTGGCAATGAGGGTAGATGTGTGCAGTCATCCGTCAACCTTTGGTGCCTCGGGATGTTTAACAAATAAATTAAGTAACAACTAAGATGTGTGAACTTTCTGCCAGCTGTGACTACATAAGTCAAGTGGATAAAAATCACCCAACCCAGATGAATGTGTTAAGCAGGAGGGGGAAAAGTGCTGCTAAATCCAATTAAGAGATACCCGTTACTCTTATAACCACAAAGGAGAATGTGGGAATGTGGACTCAGGGCTAGCAAGAGCCAGATCATCTCTATAAGGGAAGCAGCTAAACTTCCATTGGATAAACACATCCATATGTCATGTGAATGACAGCTCAGCGTCTGTCCTAAAAGGGAGAAAATAAAACACCCTCACTTTAACAAGTGAATACAATTTTCCTACAAAGAAGCCATTTTCTTATATCAATGTTTAGGTTGTTTCACAAAGCAACAGTCGTACACCGAGGAAGAATCAGCAGCCAGTTTAGCTTTCCAGCCAGTCTAGCTCTTCATATAAGCTTTCAAACATAAGATTGCCACGCTCACAGACAATATTTTAAACATTTACATTTAAAATAAAAACTTCAAGATGTGAAGATGTCTACAGTTTCCGAACGTTGCAATGAAATTTGTTTTGTGGATGGCAAATGATGGGCTTTAGCATGCTGAAACAAATAAAATACTTGTTTTCTAAAGCTGGAAGAAGTCGCTTCATTTCTTCCTCCTCTGAGAGATCACTCCAGAATGATTTCCCTGATAAGGAAAGTGTGCAGTCAACGGGGCACCTACAGTCTTTCAATTCTGTGGCTTCCAAGCATTTAAGACTGGATGGAAAAAAGCATTTGGGTCAATTGGGGAAAAGGTGGTAGTCTTTAAGTGGCACAATAGATGCCATATTTTTTTTGAAGTCTCAAGGCATTCACTTCATTCTTTTCAAAATTGCCCAACCCCAAATTAGACCCTGGGTCCACCCACATTTAGAGGGCAGTTTCAAAATGCCACACGGCACCAGGTATGGCCCTAACCTGGTCTTCATCTTGTGGGAAATGAGATGGATGGATGAATGCCAATGCTAATGCTTCCATTCCCTAGATTAACAAATGACACTGTAGGAAAGTGTAGGAGAGTTCCACCAATCGTCAAAGAAGATTAGCTGTTTCAGAAGCACGGGTGGGATACAGGAAGAGGGTCTATGATGAAGGAACTGATGTAATAGCCAGTGCCAACTGAAGTTTTGGGCCTGTTCCAGGCATGGTTAAATGCATGACAGAAAATTTCCATTGAAAGAATTCCTAACAATAACAGTAGTTTGACAATGGAACTAATTGTTCAGACAGAAAAACTCTCTGGGTGTGTTCAAACACATCTATCAGGAACACTTTAATTCAGGTTCCTGCACTAAGGATAGAATTGTATACAATAACTTAAAAAGCTCTTTTCAACTCTCTGTGTGGAATTCTGGAGCCTATACAGAACCTCTGGTCACAACCATAATTTGTTCCATAACTTTGGTTGCAACCTGATCTGGTTGTGACCCAAACCTAATTTTGGAAATTTGGCGCTTGCCCCAAAAAATAGTGCGGAAGGGAAAATCACCCATTTAAAAAATGTGAATTTTTTGGTTGGAACCTGATTTGGTCATGGTCAGAAGTGTTTGTGACCAGAGGTTCTACTGTACCAGGAACTTAAAAAAATCTTCAATATTTATTCTTGGATCCAAAAATATAACAGTTTTTGTTTGGTTGGTTTGCTTATATCATCAGTCTTAATATACATGTGATGGTGGAAGAAAACACAGGAAAAAACACTGAAGTACAAAAATATAATTATCTTCAAGGTTTTCAAATGCTTTCTTGAAGCAGTTCAGTTGTGTAAGAAATAACTGGGCCACTTTATGCTTCACAAACCTTTTAACCCAGAGAAATTAGAATGTGTTTTCTAAATTTTCTCCAACCATTCGACTGTGTTTACCAGTATCAAGATGTTTATTTATAGGATGCTTCTTGTTCAATTAAAAACATTCCCTCAAATCATAGTTAAAACCAGTGGTGAAATCCAATTTTTTTTACTACCGGTTCGGTGGGCGTGGCTTGGTGGGTGTGGTGTAGCTTGGTGGGTGTGGCTTGGTGGGCATGGCAGAGGAAGGATACTGCAAAATCCCCATTCACACCCCACTCCAGGAGAAGGATATTGCAAAATCTCCATTCCCACCGCACTCTGGGGTCAGCCAGAGGTGGTATTTGCCATAAGTGAACTACTCAAAATTTCCACTACCGGTTCTCCAGAACCTGTTAGAACCTACTGGATTTCAGCCCTGGTTAAAACCAATGCTACATATAGAAACATGGTTTTAATTGAAGACCATCTCTTTGTTTTGACGCATTTTTTTCTGTGTTGCACATACATATAGTTTGGAATGATTCATCATCGATCAAAAGATCTCTGGGTACATAAACATGCACACACACACACATCTCGGGTCTCTATAAGAGGTCACAATGGCCAAAATCCCAAAAGTGCAGTGTGAATTTACAGAGTAGAAAGCAAGTGCAGTGAGATTTTTGTTCTTCAGCAAGTCAGTGAGAAGCATATGAATGTGAGAAAGTGTACAGCATTCTAGTTAATGTAGAGAAAATGTTAGATAAAGTTAATAGGTTTTCATTGTGGAAAGTCAATTATGGATTGATGACTGAATGTGACAAACGTAATACTGGTATATGCTGAAAATAATATGCAATTGCTATGTATAAGAATAAATAGAATGCATAACAAATGACTTTACAGTGAGCAATCAAGGGGGGAAAATCAAAGATGTTTGCTTAGCTGTTTAATGTGCTTTAACTGTGTAAAAAATGTAATCATGTTAGAAAAATGTTGGAATGCCATGTTCTTGGTTGAGATCCTGAGTAACATACAATTAATATTAAATTATATGACACAAAAAGGTATATAGATCTGAAGAATCTGACTATCAATAATTATATATTGGCAGTAATGTATAAATGGTGGAGCCATGAAATTGTGTATGTTGGTAGAATGTTTATTGGATTGACCAGTATTAAAATAAGAAGAGTCCAATAGAAAATCTGTAGATGGCCTGTTGTGAGGAATGAGTGTTTAAAAAGGAGAAAATAGTTGTGTCTCAAGAGAAAAATTATCGTTGAGCTGCTCTCCCAGTGGCTTAGTGAGAAGAGCCTCCAGCTCAACCCTGGCAAGATTGGGTGGGTTGTAAAGCTCTTCTGGTTCTAGATACTTTTTAATATTAAAATCTGCATGGGGGGGTTATGCATTTCCAAAATCAAAGTTCATGCACAATTTGGGGGGTCCTCTTGGACTCACAACCCTTGCTCAAAGAGCAGATGGTAGCTGTGGCCAAGTACAACTTTATACAGGTTTATCTTGTGCCCCAATTGCACCCGTTATCTAGACAGGAAGCCTTTCTATCAGTGACTCGTGGCTATGTTTCAAGGATTGCCCTTGAAGAGTGCTTGAAAGCTGTTATCTGTAGTTGGTATGGACAGTTTTTGGCATTTGATATTATTTTTATAGAAAACCACTGTCCCATGAGTTACAATGGTGGCAGTAGGCTTCTGGGTGTAGTTCAAGGACTAGTTATCACCCATAAATGGTATAGGTCAGGATATTTACAGTGCTGCCTTTCTCCAATGGTCTCTGCTTAGTCCACAAGATGTAGCAGAGAGTGGATATTCTGGGCTTCTTCCATCAAATGATGTTACTTTTTGGATCTGGAGTTGTCTGTCACAGCTGCTGTGCTGTGGAATAACACTCCCTGCATATCCAGAAGACCCAACTCTGTTAGTCTTTTACAAGTTGTTGAAGATCTGGCTGTTGCCCTAGACATTTGTTTTATCCTTGCCATGGGTTGTATCCTGCCATGGGTATCATAGGTTGTATGCTGTCATTCGTGTTTTAATTTTTGAATACTACCCAGAGTTATGACATGGGCAACTATGTCATTAATTTAAATTAAAAACAAAAACAAAAATTCAAGAGAAAACCTACTCTCAGGCAGCTTAGAGTTTAACCTGTTTTGATGGATATAATAGTTGCTGTCCTTTTTGTTTATGCAACATCAGTTTTTGACAGCGGACAAGTTTAACTATAAAAATAAGCAAATACATGAGTGGCTGGAGAAAAATGATTTGTCGAAACAGAGCAGTTTACTCTAATCACTACTATATGTACTTTAATTCACTATGTGAATGTTAAAAAGTGTGTGTGTATGTATGTGTGTGTGTAATCAAGGACTCCACGTTTTTCTTAACCCCGCTCTTATATCTTTAACAATAGCATCCCATAGAAATTAATCAATCGTATTTATTCCATTCTGGGAAAGCTCCAGTTTTCTTAAAAGCACACAAACAAAGTCAGAAAAATAGAGTCGTAGCAGATGTAGAATTAAAAATGCATAAATGCAAATGTGTTCATTATTACTAAATTACACAGTTTGGAAAACGGAGTGCGAGAGTCAAGTGATTGGCATAAAAGTGATTAATTTATCAAACAAGCTCCACAGTCTTTCATCTGTTCAGAGGAGAGAGTGCCCTGATGAATCCAGCAGATAAATTCATGAATAGAGTTATGAAAACAATGCTGCAGCCCTTTGAGTATTCAAAGTTGGTTTATTTTTTATTTTTAATTATAGAGTTTTTATTTTAGTTTTATATGGATATAGAAACAGCTAATCTAATGTTCTTTTTTGACCATTAACAGGAAAAAACATTGGAGCTAAAGATCTTGTATCATTTCTGTGTCATACAAATATCTTGACCTCCACAGTCTGCAATTCAAATTTAATAGCAATCTGCAGAATGATCAAGACAGAACCAAAGATGACTGGGGAATTCAGAGTTCAATACCATCCTATCCTATGGAAAAATTCTTATAAAACTATAAATAGTTGGATAACAAGGCAGAACTCAAATGCACAAAAAGAGAAAAATTGGAATTCACAGTAAGAAAGAAAGATGCAGTAACAATCCTGTTATGCCTTCTTGAAAAGTATCTTTCTAAGCCCATAATCATGGATATAAAATCACTCCTGGAACATGTTACCCACAGTAACGGCACATCCTTAAAATGCATCTCAGTCCTTAACATGAGATGAAATTCATGAAATTCAATCTAAAACCTATCTGTAAAATAAATTGGGATTAATTTCATAATCATGAAATAAAGCCTATTTCTGAACAAAGAATCACATATCGACTTTGTATTATGTCACTGATACACACTTCCATATTGCAATTCGCTTTAAGGTTTGAGCTATCCAGGTAATTCCTCTCTGAAAATATTCCATATGGTAAGATTATATGTATTTCATGTCTTCCAAAAACATGGAAATGGCTTCTCCTATAAATTAATTTCTAAAATGTTAGTTGCTATATTGCAAAACAACTCAATACCAAGTGTAACCATTTGGAAATCATTCTGGGCTGTCATCAACAAGACTTACCTACAATTTAAATGTGAAATGAAGCAGATGTTATTCAGGATAGACTGCAGCTGTGGCTTACCAAACTAACAATAAATTAGTTAGATAATTCATCATAGAGGTTTAGTAGATACAAAATGTTTTGCAATGAATATCACATAAGTTTGACAATATAGCTGACATGTTTAACATAATACATTCTGAACAAAGTGTGACAGAGATTAAAATAAGAAAGTCTACATATTATTCTTGATCATTTGGAATATTTGCATTTATGATATGTTGCGTTTGAAGGATGATGCTGTGATTAGCTCAGACCCAAAAGAAGAAAAAGGACCCTGGTGGAAAGCACAGCAACAGAACTTGCAATAACTCTCCCTCCTCCATCCCACCCCTGACTGGAGAGTAAGCATTTGGTTTGGACCTAAAATGGATCTTCTACTATTATCTATTTTATCCTAAAATGGATCTTCTACCTTTGTAGAGGCTAAGACTCCTTAGCCTCTGATTCCTAAGGTAAAACAAAGAGTAAAGCAGACCAATTCTAGGTTATTTGGAAGCAACTATTTTCTTGAGAGTGGCTACTATGCCAAATGCTAGGGAATACCAGTTGAATTCAGTCCAAGTGTAAAAGCACATGTGGACAGTTCTCTACTTGTAAAAAAAAATCCCAACATCCAGGTCTTGCTTACCTGGATTTCTTAACCTCCACTGCATTTTAACTAAATTTTCCGCTGATGACAGTGAGAATAATTTGGCTTGGCTTCAGAAGTTGTAGGTGCTTCATCCTTAGAGGTTTTTAAGAAAAGATTGGACAGCCACCTGTCTGAAATAATATAAGGCAGGGGTCCTTAACCTGTGGTCTGTGGACCAGCATGGGCCACGGCATGCCAGAAACCAGGCTATACAAACAAGCAAAGCCCCATCTGTGGGATGCAGGCAGCACACGAAACCATGCCCCCTCCAGGCCATGGAAAAACCTCTCTCCGTTGAACTGGTCCCTGGTGCCCAAAAAGTTGGGGGCCACTGGTATAGGGTCTCCTGCTTGAGCAGGGAGTTGGACTAAAAGACCTCCAAGCTCCCTGCCATCTCTATTCTGATTGATATGGTGTTGTACTTTCAGCCTGGACCGGATCATACTTGTGAGGATTTAGTGACTTTGTGGGGGATGCCTCTTGTCTTTCTTGTCTGCAAGTGAGAACTAGAACAAAGAAGGGGTCTTTGTAGTTCATGAGCATGTGGAAGGCTGCTATAATTCAGATGGGAATAAAAGGGAGGCAAAGCCTCAATACTTCTTGCTTATGTGATGCTGTACTACCAATTTCCGTTCCAGAGCAGTTCCTTGCCATTTGGATGCTTCTGGTGACAGATTTTCTCATTAGCTGAAAGAGCAGAAGCAAAACCTGTTTAATTCTCCTACTTGTTTTTCAAATAGTTCAAAAATGCACCAGTGATTTATCTTTGGCTCTACTTATTGTATGCTGCAGATCACTGGTTTTTTAAAAAAAAATTATTTTCTTAATGGAAGCTGACTGCTGATCAAAATCAGATACTGATTAATGTCTGCTGGCTTCCCTTCATGAAGGCCATGGAACATTCATCTGTTTTAAGGCAGTAAAGACTTCAAGAAAATTACAACATTCATAGTAGGCTAATTCCCTTATTGATCAATTCAAGGTCACCAAGGAGTGTAGGGCCTTTCCAATTCCCTACCACCTTTAATATAGTAAAATGATAATCAAAGGGGGGTGGGAAAGGAAAAGGGGTCAACAGAGGTTGAAGCCATGGTTTTGCTTTGATCGCCTCTATTCAAATTAGACAATCTAGCTCTTATTTTGATCCATATTCACTTTACAGCAATGCATACAGGTAGACAGGGGAAGGAGACTGTTTCTATTATTAAATAAAATAGAAGCTAATTTTAGATTATGAACAAGATACAAAAAGGTCAATAAAATCAATTTGACACAGTGACTGGAAATGATTTATTCTCAGAGAATGAATATGACTTCAGGAGTTAAGCTAGGGATCCATCAGACTAAGAACATTTCTGACACCACTGCTCCCTCAATTTTATTTATTTTTAAACAAATAGTAAGAGGAATAAACGTTTAAATAATTGAAATGCTGCTTTTTATTACTTGTTTTGAAAATACGGCTTCCAAAATTTAAATTATTTCTTTCTGCTCCTCTCTGCAAGTAATGTTTTAAGATGACAGTAAAAATAATCAGTAAATAAATAAAAGATCAGTAAATAAATAAACTTTAAGATTATTTGAGATATGAATTGCTGCTGCTACAGTAAGCAGATGAGATGGTTTATGGGGAGTGAAAAGTAGAAAAGAACATGAAACAATTCATGAAAATTTGTTTGAATGACAACAGGAGGACAGAACAACCAAGAAGTAAGAGCAATGAATAAAGATCAAAAGAGATTTGAAGGGAAAGAAATAAGGAAGCCCTAAGAGACTGTTTATTTAGAATGACAGGAGAATATAGAATGTGATGCAGCCACATGCAGCACTGTATAAAGAGTTTGATTGACTCAGGAGTGTCTGCACAGTATGGTAAAAAAAGCCGAGATGCCCATGCATATAAAAATCTGTGTCCCCCTTCCTTTTCCTTCCTGTGTTTAGCCTGGACATGTAACTGAACGAGGGCCATGAGAAAATAGAAAGAAATTTGGAGTTTCAAGTTCAGCTTGGAGATTTAACTGAAATGCTTTCAAATCCAATCTCTTTGTATATCCCTAACGTAAATAATGAAGTATATAGCTACCCTAACGATGAGGTATTAGCTATTTCAAATTCTTTAAAAAACTACCAAAAAAAAAAGCTCATGGAGAAAAGAGAGAAAAGAGAGAGAATTATAACATTGATCTCCTTTTCAAGACCTCTGTTGATCACCACACTTAAACAGATGTTCTTGTCTGTTGATGTTGTTCCTTCTTTACAGTCATATTGATAGGGACACTACAGAGAACGTTATCCACATTTGTTATCTGGAAGCATCCACAGTTTCAAATATGTACCATTGAAAATGATTTGATATTTTCAATAATAAATATTGTTTTGATAATTTGGGAGTTGCTAATAAGTATAATGCTCCCCCCCTGGATAATTCAACAATATAATGTAGTCCCCTGTGTTTCTATTATATGACCACTCACTCTATGGCTTTCCCTGATATAATTTCCTCCCATACAGTGTTACATTTCGAGAAAAGGAAGTCCAAAATGACATACACAAAAGTCAATACTTCTGGGAAAGAATTTGGGCCTGAAGAGCAAGATAAGTAATGGAAAGTGTCATGCTTATTGTTGGTTCACAATGAGACGAAGCTTCTCCTAGAATTCCTTTTCAAAGGAACTGTCCACTCTCGGTAACTAAACTTCAGCACATAAATTAATAATGTTTTGACATTTGGTTTAGGCAACTATTCCTGCCTTTTGGACCATCAGAAACTCTTTTATGGCAAGAGTTTTCCCCAAACCTGGCCTCAAAGTCTGAACACGCAAGCAAGCAAGGTTTGAAAGGTACTTAAATTGCATGTGTTTATGAATTGCATGATCTCACTAGACAGACGTTTCACTGAAGTGCAATCATGTTTTGACTTTGACATTCTGAGGGAAAAAAATAATTGCTATACTTCATGAAATACAGAATCCTTCTTGTTAAAGGACTCAATAGCATTTCTTTCTCCCTTAAAATCTTTCTCACTTAGGCTATTTTCTCTAAACAAATATCCCTTAAAATCTCTCTCACTTAGGCTATTTTCTCTAAACAAATATACTGTAATGCTGCTTAAAAATAACTGGGATGCATCCCTATCTAGCCAGAAAAGAAAACTGTGATTTTCACAACAAGCACAAAGCAGATGGTATTATTTAGTTCCATAAAAAGTATAGCTTCTGCCAATTTCAAGAAAAAGAAAGGCAGTCAGATATGATTGCTACAGAAAATAACATGCTTTTATACTCCACAAGCAATCAGAGATACTGTTGATTGCTTAGACTAAATTTTCTAAACTGATACCTTTTACATTTGCTGGATCATCTCTCACATACTCTCCAACTAACAAATCCCAAATCAGTGTGTCAGCAAATTAAAAATTAGGGTCACAAGAGATGCAGGACAAGTTAAAATAATAAATTTCAAGTTTGGTATAAACTGTAGGATTAAGGAACATCAAGGAAAGGAATATTAAGATTAAAAAAACTTGGAGATTTTCAAGCATGTTAAGTGCTATTTTTTAAATAGAGCAAATTAACTATATATGGTAGGACCCCGCCTTCCTGACAGAATTACATTCAGGGCATGATTTTTTTGTCATTAGGTCTTCATGCTAGGAAAGGCTTCTCCTACTGAATCATAAGCTTTTTAAAAAAACAACACAACCATACAGCAGCCATACTAATACATAATTTGCCAGTCCTAAATAGCCCCTGCATCATATGTGTATCACTGTAGTAGATGAGGAATGGGTAGAAATAAACAAAAAGATGGACAAATTTCAAATTTCTCCTATATTTTGAGTTGCCTGAAATCCCAATGAATCATCACTAGCCTATACCAATAAAATGTAGACATCAATATCTATGATTCAGGACTCTGGTATAGTAGAGCTTCCCTAACTAGCCCATCAGGTAATGCATTTTTCATCAAGCAGTTGCATTCTGCTCCCATTAATTCGTGTTTCAGGCTGTTTCCTGCATATTTCTAGTAATCTCACTTCTTGCTACACATTCTTAGCAGGATTTTTAGTAGCTGCGTGTACATTAATAAAGGAAAAGGGCCGAGTGGTTTTGCTTGTAGCCAGCTAGCTAAATGATACTTAGAGGAATGTGACACAGTGAAATCCCAAAACCACTTCATTCTGTCAGCCAGATAACAACTGTAGATCAAACATAATGGTTAAATAAGCAGAGTATGGCTTGGAAGATGAGGATGTCATAATAAAGCCTGCTCTTTCAGTGTGTGGTGGATGATATACAGTACGATGAGTTCTAAACAGCCTGGAGATTTTGGAATTTGCTTTTTTAATAATGCTTTATAAGGAAGCAATGTATATCCACTTGCTCTTATTTGCTAAATTAAAAGCTTACACATTGTCATTTTCAAATTAGAATATATAAAGCTAAAATTGGACTCAAGGAAAATGTAAAGTACATCATGTATAGAGCTAGTTTGGTCTAGTAGTGGTTAAGGCACAAGGCTAGAAACCAGGAGACAGTGAATTCTAATACTGTCTCTGGCATGAAAGCTGGCCGGGTGGCTTTGGAGGAGGAGGAAGAAGAAATATAAGGTATGTTTGGTGCCTTGAGTTATATA